>JAOTAV010000776.1:0-10288 GCA_026546445.1 Cyclargus thomasi | reverse complement strand
ATTAGTATTTTCTTAAGACGTTGTCACGTTCAACTATCGTCTGTAAACCGACTTTACAGACAACCGATTTTTTTTTCTTAAATGGTACCCTACGTGTGTGAGTCCAATTGGCACTTAGCCGGTTTTTTATACAATGTCTGAAACCTGATATCCTTTCATTTATATTCAGATCATGATAGCCGTATAGAGGTACAATCAGTGAAGTTGAAATAGAGCCAGATTGCAGATCGCGTTATGTCAAACTCAGCCAACATATCACGGCTTACGTAGTATTGACATATTTCGACCAAATGACGTAGAATGACGTCCGTCAACTGATTCTGTTTAAATTTCCCCCATGGCACATAATGGTTATTTGGGTACAGATTAATCCGGTAAAGGCTTGAGTAACAACGGCCATAAATTTATAATGACATTTCCAGGGAATCCGGTCGCTTTTAGAAGATGATAAAAACTTTTTTGGCGGTACGTGATTCGAATTATCTGCTCGAGGTTCAAAAAATTTTGGTAGATATATTAATATTTTTTATACATAGTGTTTTATTGTCATAATTATTGTGTTAAGGACCTTATCATTTATAATATCATCTATAATAATGATATTTAATTTCGTTAGTTCTGCTAAAACTGGAGAAAGGTCTAACCGATTGGCTGTTTTTAGTTTTAAATAATTATTTGTAAAAGTCAAAAGGTACAACAAATTGAACCCTGTGTGTCCCTAATATAAAACAAATAGTGAACATTTTTCACTTTTACAGCCTTCCTTTTCCTCAAATCTTCCTCAAACACACGTTTGCACAAGTTTGCAAAGCCTTTCACGTACATTGGCTCGAAATCTTTTTCCTTGTTCCTTCTGGTTATTTAGACAAAGACGGTAAGTGTAAAATGATGTTTAAAGTTCAACATTTGAAAAATCCTTGTTCGTAAATTGTATTTAAACTGTGTAGTGCTTCTAGCGAGTTGATAAAATTCGACACTAACAATTCGATACGAAGTGAACACACGAATTTTACTTCTTGCAAAGAAAAAATAAGCTCATGAAAGCTCGCATGGATCGAGGGTTTTGTAGCATGAAAATATTTGCTATTGTATATTATTTACGTACTATATTTATGATATACAATTGCAACCCACAGGCCAAAATGTCCTTGTTAGAGTTCCTGACTGGTAACGCGAAAATTTACTATGGAAAATTTACGGGTAGTATGACAACATATTTCTCACACTATCAATGAATAGGAAAGTTTTTTTAACTTTTTGTATGTTTGTTACAAATGAACTCAAAAGTACTAATCCAATTCCAATATTACTTTCACCGTTAGATTATTTTATTATCACAGATATTATCACAGAAAAAATGACAAAGGCCATAATAATGTCTGGAAAGTCGGCCAAGTGCAATGAACAGCTCCCATGGGATAAATCATATCCACGTAGACAAAGCCACGGGATATTTTCCCTAGTTTTTATAAGACACTATGTCTTATTAACTATATTTTAACGAGCAAACGGGTAATTACAAAAGATGCAACTGTGCCGCTGGCCGAAAAGTTATTGTTACAAACATGTTCTCGTGTAATAAAAAAATTTAGCACAAAGAAGTGCAATATTTTTTAATCGGCCTCCAAAAAAACGAGGAGGTTATATGTTTTTTTAATACTCTACTTGAATTCAGGCGCATCCAAAAAATCTGATTTATTTATTCATGGAAAGTTCTGGAGTATTTCTGTAGCTCTTATTGCCCTCGCCGTGAGATTGCGATCGCTCTAGCTTTCGGAACTTCAGTTCTGAGTCCCCGATAAATGGGAGCTCTTTAGCAGCGCCGACTTTATCCCGCGCAAATGTATTTGTAGAGTGTACGGTACAGTAAACACGAGAACACCAGGACAAAGAATAAATAGCAACTCCGCAAATATGGGCAGCTTCCGTTGTGAGTAGACGTTTGAGGTTAGAATTAATAAATCTGCTATACGATTTTCTTTATGGCTGTGGTTCTTTATTTACATACAATTTTTCCAACAACTTTACCGTACCTACATCTTATAGTTATTATTATTATATTCAGCCTATAGTGTCCCACTGCTGGGCAAAGGCCTCCCCTCTTTTCTTCCACAGCTCACGATCTAGTGTATATCTTATAGTAATAAAATAAAACTGAAGAATTTGTTTGTTTCTTTGAATGCGTTAGTCCCAGGAACTACTGGCCCGAATTGAAAAAATATTTTTGTGTTGGTTAGTCCATTTACCGGGGAAGGCATTACGCTACGATCAACAGGAACCGAGCAGTAATCATAAAGTTTCATGCGGACGAAGTCACGGGCAACATCTACTTGGATATAAAATTTATTATCGTATACAAAATAGAGCCAACAAAAACTTTTATCATTTATTTTCTCTAAACAGCTTTTTACTATATTACAATAACTACTTTCTTTACTTTTGACATAAGTTCTTGTTCGTTTACGCAGTAATTTAACATATACTATTTTTTTTATATTTACATTTTTCTTCGGGGAAATCTTTCGTGCAAGAAACAGTCGAGGTAAATGTTTGAAGTCGCGCAGTTCCCGAAGGTCACCGTCTGGAATTTATTCGACAACTTCGGAAAGTAAACTGAAAACATTCCCGAGAGCGTTTCGAAGTCAGTTACTTGCTGCGGAATATGGATAACCTAAATTAACTGTATTTTAGTCAGTTCCATTTTAATAAAACTTGTTCAGATTATGTTATCCTTGTTCGAAATTTTGTATATTAACGAACAAAAGCTTTCAAGTTCAGGGATAAAAGCGATACTTGCACTTTTATCATTGACCCTCTGTTTGACCTCCAAATCCAGCTTAAACATTTACACAATTTGAGATTTTACATACCGATTAATGGCAGTAATACATTACGAAAATACGGCCTATTCGCTGGGCGGGTGTGAAATACGGCGGCCAAAACGTCGTGCCTTTTATTATTAAAAGTAAAAGTAAACTAATTTGTCTACCGCCGGCCGCCCTGTCCTCCTTTGCCACGTGCACGCTGTGCTCACCTACATTGCACCCAGTAAAATTGTTCTTCAAGATTTTTTATAATGTTCCTCCATTTACTTCAAATCTCTTTGTGATTTTAAATCTCTTTTCAATATGAGAACCGGTGGCCAATTTAGGGTGTGCAATAAGAAAAAAGTATAAACTCCGATGTGCGCTCTGCAGCCTTTGTGCAGGCAGCGTCGTTTTAACCGATTTCCTACGAGGAGGTTATGTTGTAGAATTTGACTGAGAAATTTGAAACACGCAAATCATTGTTTTTCTCTCACTAAGGTCTAATTAAAGCGCGTAAACACGACCAGAGCTCTGGTATTTATCGAAACACGTCGGATCTTTGCGGACGCCTGTCCATTTAAGAGGAATTTGGACAGGTTTAGAGGTAGTTAGGCGGTGAGAAATTTCAGAAATTTGCCTAGTTTGTACACTGATGTAAATACACTCAGAGATTCTAGCGGTCGTGGGCAAATATTCGCATAGTATCCTTATGCTGCGCAATATGGGCAGTGGGCACTGTTTCAACGAAGATATAATAAAAGCTATTTTCGTTTTCATTTAATTTTTTAAATATAGCAATGCATAACCTGTGCGAATTAACTAGGCACATGATCTTGACAAAGACATTTTGAAAAAATTTAAAAAAAACATAACAAAATGTCCAAAAACGGCAACAAAAAACTAGCCAATTGTTGATATTTAAACTAGTTTTTTGTTGCTGTTTTTGAAAATTTATGTTATGTTTTTTTACATTTTTCCAAAATGATTTCGTCAAGGTCGTGTGCGTAGTTTAGTCGTACAGGTAATGTCGTGGTGATTTTAAAAATAATTGACTACATTCTATCTGATATTAAAGTACATAATATATTAGAAAGAATTTTCGAACAATTTAAAAATCGAGCTGTGGATGTACGAAAAAAAAACAATTCAAAGAAGATAAGAGTTTCAACGCTGTTGTTCTGTCCATCAGAGGCGGAGAAAACCATAAAATGTAAGATATTTCTATTATTAGTAAACTCTCTTTGCCAATAAGTTATCAGTTCATATACTTATCTGTTCGTTGACCCCATTTACTTTTTATTGGCTTGTTTACTTGACAAAAAAGAGAGAAGTTCCAACAATATTTTTGCTAAGTTAATCCAGTAGTTGTTATCTCTGTTTTATTCTTTCTTCGGTAATGAAATATCCATAATGCGGCCATTGAACACAATTATAGATGTGATGTCAGTAATGTAGACAAATCGTTACTAGTCTCACTTAAGTACTAGCACGTACTCGTTATTTTTCACGGTTGCACTTGATAAAGATTTAACTCTTATAAAAGAAAGAGGCAAAAACCATACGTATTTGCCTGTTTTTTCATCAAATAAGAAGGTAAACGAGCAAACGAGTAACCTGAAGGAAAGGAACTACTATCGGCCATGGACACTCGAAACATCAGAAAAGTTGCAGGTGCGTTGTTGGACTTTTATGAAGGAATACGCTCACTTTTTGAAGGTTTGCTGGGCTGTATTTCTATATACCAAATCACCCGGGCTATCAGAATAAACCGTGAATTATAGTTCAGTTAAATCACACTTTATCATTTCCTTGGCATCGGTAGTATTGAATACTTACAGGAATTTATTGCATTTCTCGGCAAATAAAATAAAGCCGACCGTACACTGGGATTGGGAACGAATGTACCGGCTCAGCGCGGAGTGGGACACATTTATTGTATACAGAATGTGATATATCGCATTCGTGGTACGCGTGAGTGTGCTTTATATAGCTTTATTTGCATTTACATACACTCCGTTTTTGGCACAGATTATTATATATACGAATAGAGGTTTAAAAATATAAAGCCTGGTTTGGTTCCGTGGCTGAAGTGAAAGATGTGAAATATAGACTAAATGTGGACACTGGTGGGATATAAAATAGCGATAACACGGGTCTTTTGATTGCAGACTTACGAACACACGATATTCACCCTCTTATTCATTAAAAATATTTAAGCATTGTTTAACTAACCAAGGTTGACTCTCCCTTTGTGTCGTGTGACGTTTTCAATATTCCAGAAAAGGACTGCGAATCTGGGTTAATTAAACGTAGCTTAAATATTTTCATGAATAAAGCGGTAAAGATTTAGGGTCACACATAAGACATGCATTTTTAAATACGTTGTGACGTCTGTTGCTTTGAACAATCAGGGGCAGAATTCTCATATTTCGGATTTCAGTCTCATTTTAAGACACACGTACCGGTTTTAGTGATGGTGGCTAATTTCATTAACCGGGATAGAAAAGAGCAGTTTCACAGCGTGTGCGCAGTACACAGGAGCAGTCTTCCTACTTTAACTGACATAACCTAGTGGTAAAGACGATCGACACGACTGGCAATGGATCAAGAAGTCAATCGCGCTATTTCGAACGTTTCAATTTAAGTTCGTATTTGCTTCGGTTATGTTTCAGCTACGGTTCAACTCCACTGCGGTTTGACAAATTTTGGTATCGTGCTAACATTCGAATCATGTTCCAACCGAAACTGAACCTCAGACGTAACTCGAACGCAACTAAACGTGACAGACATTGGAGCGGACCAATCAGCGCCCTTCTGATTGAATTTTGATTGCTTTAAATATGAACACGACAAAGCCGACGCGCTGATTCGTCAATAGGCATATTGTTTGGTGTTATTCGTGTGCAATACGAGTGTGATAAGATCAAATGAAACGTTTATTTTGTAGTTGCGCATGGAAATGCTAAAATTAATTTCGTATAATGTGTTACTTTATTTTACGATCGCCTTTAGTGTAGTGAAAAGTAATAATAATAAATAAGTAAAAAATAAGTTTTGTAACACATAATACGTAGAATTTCAGTGGACATGTCAAAGACTAAAAATTAAAACACTTCTTATTAAATTCAAAAAGTCATCGTAAGAATATGGTTTGATTATTTATTATAATAATTGTTCTATAGGCATACTATATAAAGTATACTTTATTCATCGATTTTCGTCAATTTAACACACCAAAACACTAAACGTTTAAGTTGCGTTCGAGCTAAAGTAGCTTCGGACTAACATTTCATTTGACAGAGTCTGAGTTAGGTTTAAGTTCCAACAACGGTTTAACTTCGTTCCACTGAGCTGTCAAAACGATAGCGCGATACGAAACACATCAAAAAATCGATTAACGTTTCAGTTTCGTTTACGTTTCACTTGAAATAACTTAGCGCGATTGCCCTGCAAGCTCAGGACCAAATTTTTACATGCTCATCCAACGCGTGGATCATCTTACTTGTCAGACAATAAGATCAGCTTGCATTGATTGGTTTTCTGTCTCACCTACGACAGATAGGTCTCTAATGTAATATTAGTCTCATGCGTACTTATAGTCGGTGCATAAGGGCCAACAGGCCCGATACACCCGAGATGTAAAAAAATCTAAGAAGAATTTTTTGAATAACGCGTAGCGGCTTTCGCTGATAATCCATAGGCTAGTTTTAGTCAATGCTGATGTTCAGAGATGTAAAAAATTCTAAGAAGTCTTTCAGCGGTCTACGTTGATGAATCATACATATCGTTGTCGGTGCTGACGGTCAGCGAGCAGTCAGATTGAGACTAAGTAAACCTCCCAGTAATCGACTTATGGATGTGTGATACATATGTGTGTGTGTGTGTGTGTGTGTGTGTGTATACTCACAAAAGTGGAGTTGTTCATGAGCAGCCTGGTGGTGAGGTTGCGGACGTTGAACAGCGTCAGCCCGCCCCATCGGTCACGGAACACCAGCTCCTCGTCTGAAACAACATTAGTGCGCCTTTTACTTCACGATTAAATCCCTTCTTCTATATCCATACTCCATACTAATATCATAAATGAAGACATAAGTGGAAGAAGCAGATAACTAACATTTTAAAAACTTACGAATTTTTGCGTTTAAGGACGACTTTGGACCAAAAAAATCATTTGAAATTACGTAGGCTTGATGTATAGCTAGATTCACTAGCTAGTGAAATAGCGAAGTTACAAGATTTTCTAAAAATTTTATGGAAAAAAAATAGTATATACTAGGTTCAAAATGTTAGTAATCCGCTTCTTCCACTTATGTCTTCAAATGGGAAAGATTTTTTTATGATAATTAGGGGGCAAGCGAGCAGACGGGTAACCTGATGGAAAGCAACTGCCGTCGCACATGGACACTCGCGACATCCAAAGTATTGCAAGCGCATGGAAATAGTGACAGGGGGTTAGGGATGTTGGGCCACCGGTTAACTCACTCACTGAACGAAACCAGACGAAACATAGTACAATGCCGTTTCACGCCATTTTTCTGTGACGTTACGTGATTTTTAGATTCCACGCGAGCGAAGCGGCGGGCAAAAGCAAGTATCTTATAAAGACAAACATCTAAGCTTAGAAAATAGGTAACAGCGAATGACGAGACGTCTTTAATAGAAGCAAGAATTAAAATCGGTTACACGTGTAAGGGGTGACTTTAATTTGATAAGTTTCGAAGAAGTTCTTATATAGATTTACGTCAACACAATAATCACGATGATTAGATTTCAATTGTATTTTCTGCTAAATATGTATTTACCTAATGTCCGAGATACACGAGGCCAGTTTTTGAATCCATACTAATATTACAAACGGGAAAGTGTATGTTTGTTTGTCCTTCATTCACGCCCTAATGAAGCAACCAATTGATTTTATTTTTGGTATACATAATATAATACAATTCCAGACCCCAGCCAGCAGGTTTTTATCACTACTTTATAGCCTGATAAAATTGATAAGACGAGTCAGGTTTGGATTCTATCATCTCAAATCCCTTTATGATCTTGCGATCGGTAATTTCATTAAGAAAACATCTTGGCTAAGGCCGGGGTGCCTCAAAGACTATTTACTGCGATCAATCAACAAAGAGCGAAACACAGATCTGCTTTTACTCCGATGGAAAACGTAAGATTATTTATCGTTTCCACTGTGTCGGGAACGTAAAACTAGTTTTTACCCGTGGCTTTGCTCGCGTGGAAATATAAATATTTCGGGAACATTATGTTGTTCAGCACCTAAAACAGTCTATGTTACTCTCTGACAAGTCCACGGGTGTTTTGTTAAGACGAGACGGAAGGTTAATGTCGAACAAACAAAAACAGTTTCCTATTTATGATATTAGTGTAGATTGATTAGCAACTGACTGTTGGAACCCTGGATAATTTTGCTCAAATGTTATGAAGGTACTTTCAATCCAGGTATAAAAAAAACAGGATAATTTTTGATTCGTAAATTTTAACGCAACGGCTTCGCGGATGTCATTTATAATAACAATAATAAAAGTATAAAATAACAATACAGAAGATGCGTATTAAACAAATTTTATTGAATCCAAATTATTACGATAGCGAGCTAAAAGATATACAGAATGACAAAAAATCTCTAAATTCTGTTGAGAAATGAGTAAGACATTAGCGATTTAAGTTCATCCCATCTCTTACTCTCAAAACGTAATTTACCATGAACGTTGTATGTAGCTTATAGACTTTGACGTCACTGTTAATATCGGATCTCTCTTTCTAACTGACTACTTTAAAGTTTTTTGTTTTCACTTTAACAAAAAATTAATTAGACTACATCGTTATTCAATAACGATAGATTTATTTAAAGAAACAATTAAAAATCATGCATATTTAGTACTATGCATCGGTTCCTTCTATAAATATTCTAAAATCGCTAGTAACATTCAGTTTTAGTAAAGTCATTTCGTTTCATTTTGTACTAGTATTAGCCATTTAAAAACTCTTTCAGAAATTTTAAACAAATCCTTCTTCAAACGAACGTACTACGAAGTGAAAACGATTAGATCTTGGTAAACCCACCATAGCCGATATTAGCTCTTCCAGCGGCCTAGGCGAGATTCTTTTGGCAACTTAACTTCAATTCGAAACTATTGAAAAAAAATCGACCAGGCGCCACCATTTTACCCAGCGCGTCGCAGGGTAAAATTTGACTTCACGTCACCTAACGCCGCTTCTGCATACTACCAGGAAAATATGGTTGATAAAGTTTACTTTCGAAGATAACAAAAAGATATTTTCCTTGCGACTAGATCGAAAACAATTGTAAGTAACAACCTGGTCGGTTTATAGGGGGAAACGGTCTTTTTCCTCATTAAAACTTCTTATCAAGTGTCCATAAACTCTGATGTAACTTTTAAAAGCCCCCGTAAGAGTTCTGAGGACGTGACAACCCAATGACCGCCATAATTATGTCATTTACATGAACTTATGACAGAAAAACTTAAGTTCTTCTACTTTTATCTACCTCACTCGTTTTCTCAAAGAAAATAATTGATCGAATGAGTTGAATAGAGGAATAACACAGGATAACAGCTTGAGATTTTAAGAAGCTATTTTTTAATATAGTGAAAAAGAATAAACGGGTCACCTGATGCAATAACCGTCGCCTGTTCTGTGCCATAGACATTAGAAGAATTTCAATCGCGTTGTTGACCTTTTAAAAGAGAATAGGCTACATAACTACCTTATAGAAAATAAAGCTTGCAGTAAATAAGTATATACTGAAAAAAAGGCAGTTCATAGCCGTATAGTTGTTTTATAATAATATATTATAATATAAAGCAAAATGATTGTACAAAGCCGAGCGTTGAAAATTGAGTTCCGGTGTACATCCGCGCGCGGCGGAAGTTCAGCCATATTGTCACGACTGCGCTAATCCGTTGGTGAATGCGCCATTATTACTTAACAGTTAATACTAGTTTCTAGAATGTCTTGTGCGATCAGCTCCGGATCTTCAATTTTTTTAGGCGGATATATTTTATCATCTTTATAATTTCAGCTATAAGGTGTTCTCTAAGACATAGACCTTTCGGAAATAAGGCATATCAGTAACTGTTCTTTTCGTGTTATTTACTTACTAATTATTATTTATTTAATAAAGAATTTGGCGCCTTCCTGCACTTGCCGTCCGGGGCACGTGCCTCGACTTACCGTCCCCAGGATCCGGGGCTGTGTGCGATAACCAGATAACGCCTATATTTCCGTTGCGCTAAAAATCGATTGTCGTGGGGGAACTGTACCTTTTTTGGGATATGAAGTCTCAGCTATATCCTTCCCCGGGAATTAAAGTATCTCCGTATAATTTTGGAATATCGGTTCAGTGGTTTGGTCTTAACACTTCACTTAAGTTGCGGGCATCAACTAGTCATTAATATGGATTAATGACTAGTTGATGCCCGCAACTTCGTTGCGCGAAA
>JAOTAV010000775.1:0-10289 GCA_026546445.1 Cyclargus thomasi | reverse complement strand
CCGCGCTCTCGCTTGCACTCCAAGCCTTAAACGGAACGCCTCAGAGCGAGGTAACGCCGCATGAGTCATGCTTTTTCATGCGTGCAGCCAGCTCTGTCGAATTTTAAGACGTTGTCACGTCAAAAATAACCTGCAATTTTTGGGTTTTCTACTAAAAGTGAATTTTATTTACCTTCCAATCTTTGTTTTCTGAGAGTCTACTGGCAACAACACAGCCTGCTGTACCACCGCCGATCACAATGAAATCATATTCCGTATCGTCAACCACTAGAACATTCCCATCGTCAACACTTTCATATTTTCCTCTTTGATCATAAACTTGATTCTTGGCAATAGATTCTTTACTTTTTCCGAAGTAATCTGGTTCGTCTCCCATATAGCCGAATAGAGAATGTATGAGGGTAACTAGAAGCAAGGCTGTAGGTGCACACTCTATTGTACCATCACATATCCGACATAGATCTTCTGTAATGTTGCCTCGATCCACCAATGTCATGGCATTTTATTTGTCTTCATAGGAGTTCCTTCTTTGGCTTATGATTTTTAACAACATTATATGTTTCGTTACTGTTTTCTAATGCAACAAAGTACAAGTTGTTAATTTTGTATTATTCTGGCAATAAACACTGTATTTTTTTTTAGCATGTCCAAAAAGTACGTTACAAATTGTGCTTTACGAAGTAGAAAACAATATGTCTTCGTCATTTTGACGAGGACGCATTGTTACAGCGTTTAATGGCTCAAAGAATTACTATCGTTAACCGTTCGTTTTTCTGTCTGTTAGTTATCAACTTTGTTTATATTGTTATTGGTTTATTGAACGTAAATTATATAATAATACAACAACTAAACGATTTTTTTGGGACGTTAATAAACGAAGTATACGTAAAAAGCTTGTTGGACCTTTTTTTGTGTCCTTGGGTATTTTTGTTATTTTGTAAAAGTATCCAAAACCAGAAATAATAGGCCACGAAATATAATATTCATTCATGACTGTAATAAATATTCTCATCCTCAATGAAAACTGGAAACGACAATTTCCATCCTGTACTTGGAACTAGTAAACACAGACGGACAATTAAATATAATGAATGCTAACAATAGTATAATTTATTGTGAAAGCGGGAGAAACCGCGCGGCAGTACAGTGCCATTGCTTGGCGTCCGGTGACCGCCAGTACAATGTTTTATTTTTCCTCTGGTTTTTCTTACGAACCCTATGTAGTTAGCATAAGAGCGATTCTTGCAGCATACCTCTGGGGTATTCTCGAATTTCCACGTTTTACATTTTCTAGGGAACGCTTGGAATACTCTGAAGAGCCTTTGTTGTGAAAGCATTTTTGTTCCGAAGAGCGGTTTTAAAATAGGTTTTAGGTTTTTACTTAAATTGAGAATAATTATTTAAATGAAACATTTTGAAATACGTTACGTTTTACGTTTTACTTTACTAAAATAATTTATATATAATAAATATTTACAGTTTGTTTGATTACGTCTTGTTTAATTACAATAAAATGTGTAACTTGTTTGTAGTATGCTGTGTACAAACGAAATATTTCCATACTATATCAATAAGAAAAGCGTATATTTTATTGGGATAAAAATTATCTTGTACCCGGTACTGAAAGTATTTTATATTCATCGAAATCATTAAAAACGTGCGTTAGCTTTTACCTAATGCTTAACAAATGAAAATTGCTATTTAATTCAGAGAATCGTATTATATTTTGAACCATGGAGGAATTACACCCAATTTATAATTATAAAGTAATTGGTCTATGCTTTGAAGAAAACAAGTAACAATCATATTATTATCATGCCTGGGCTAACAGTGTTGTAAAACTTATGTTGAAACTAGAATGAAAAGTTTTAATCTTGTGTTAATGAAAGTTAAATGATGATGTGATATTTATCACTAAACACGCACACACGCTAAAACTCAAGAGTGACTGACCCAATTTGGCTAATGTTACTTCTGAAATGTGTATTCATGAAAAACCAAAGTTAGTTTATATTGAGAGGGAAGTGATAAGAAATTCATCGTTTATCATACACATCGATTGTACGATTCGAAACATGAAAGTTGAAACATCACAGGTTGTAAACAGCCCTGGTATTCCCAACGCAAATCTGAATTATCTGAATTATTCACGAATCACAATAGTTCCTCTGTCGGAACTCACAAGAGTTACTCCCTTTACAGCTCCAACAGTCGCATAAAGGTTGTATAACTCAACTGAGATTACAAGGGAAGCATCTGTTTAATGTCGTCATTGTAAAACCGTAGTGCGGTTGGAGTTGTAACAGTTCGTATTATTATGGATTACTACTGAAGTAATTTAATCCAACAATTTAATGTGTGTAATGCAATTGAATTTAAACTAAAGTGCTTGGCAGGCATTAATTTTGAATAGCCGTTCTACGCCCCGTGGCCAATGGGCGGCAGCACCGTAGCCTCCCAGGAACGCTGCAGATTTTGTAGACCTACGTACGGCGGCAGAAAATATAAAGTGTATTACACACATAAAAAATGTAAACACTTTAGTGAATTACTCATCTAAAAAAATAAATCAATCATAATATAATGTAATAAATATAAATAGGATTTGTAATAAAGTAAAGTATTAAATAGATTCATAGAATAAACGTAATAAAAGAGTGGATTAGGTTAAATTAATATTTAAAATGATGTATTTTTTTAATGTTCTCATCTTAGGAATTATTAGTTTCTGAAGGATTCGTATATTGAGAGTACAGATAATAAGATGTAAATTGGCAGGCAACCCCTACAGCACAAGAATTTCTTAGTGTAGAGGCGGCGCAATAAATAAGTTTTTGTATGTACCTAATATTTCATAATGTGCTTTTTCTTTTCTCGCGTTAAACTCCGTGTTAGACACTCAATGTCACTCATACAAACTCTACATTTTTACTATATTGTTTTGTTTGGGGGGAAGATGCGTGTAAAACAAAATTTATTTAATGTAAATTATTACGATAATGAGCTAAAAGATATACAGAATGAGAGAAAATCTCAGATTTCTGTTGAACATTTTTCAAGATATTTTTAAGACAATTAGCGATTTAAGTCTTCTACCCATCTCTTTCTCTCAAAATGTTTTTAGTATGAACGTTGTACGTAGCTTATAGACTTTGACGTCACAATCAATATCGGATCTCTCTTTCTAACTGATTACTTTAAAGGCACATTTGTTTTCAATTTTATCGAAAAACAGATTGGACTACATCGTTTTTCGATAACGATAGATTTTTTTAAAGAAAAAATAAAAAAATCTTGCATTTTCCCTACGATACTTGCTATAATAATGCTAAATGTTATTATGCCTACAACTACACACTTAGCAACACGCAGTTATATCCAATTGCTACTGAAGGTACCTTTTATCAACCCTTTAATCGCTATATACGTGAAATAACATTAAAGCAATACTCTTTATTATAATCGAGAACGCCGGCAGCCATCCGCGCTCATTAAATGAACAATAAGACTAAATGGCCCGTAATTGTAACTGCCCCAGACAACGGTCGTATAACATAACAGCCCCAGGCATCGAAAAGCCTCAAATGAAAATATGAGTCGCAATTAAAACACAACACAAAAAGCGCCATCTGTGAAATGACGAGCGAACCGAGCGTGCTTAGTTCCATTATCGACCGCTGGGCGGCGCTGCATCATTAAAAGTTACGGCAGGGCTTAAAGCGATTTAAATGCGTTTTGTGGGTTTGTATTGATTTTAAATTATTGCAGGCCGCTCCGATTGCGACCGTTAGTTACCATTTGTCTAACGATCGGGCTTAGGGGGTAATGCAGGCACCTAACGACCTTTGCGGCAGAAATTAAAAGCTGTCGCCCTATTTCAAATCTGAATTATTTTTTATTGCTTACAGGGTGAAGCCGTTTACGTTTTGATCTGTTGTCATCCAGCAATCAGAATGTCGGTAGCACGAAATAATAATAGTCAGAAGAAGTAAAATACACTTTCTCTTTACCGCACTTAGAGATATTAATTATAATTATTGATAATTAAGCTTCAATTGACAAAAGTTTGTCAGATATTAAAACAGAGTTTATGTGGAAAACCATAAACAAATCTTCATATAATTTAAAAGTTATAAAAAATAGTCTAGTGCGGCAGTTGGTTATAATATTCATATTATAATATTAATATTGTAATAGTATGTATCATTATTATAATATCTACTTTCGAAGAACCAATACAAAGCCTTCTTGGTTATAGATAACTATAATATGCAGGCCAGCATGTACAATTTATTTCCTAACACTTTCCTCATTTATACACGTACAAAATAAAATACTTTGTCCTGAACTACATACATTTAGGAACGTACAGCCTAAACCACAGATCGTAGAAATATGAAATTTGGGGAGAATGTTCTCAAACATTATTTGATACATTTCATTAAAGATTTAATTCATAGTTCTCAGAATAGCCATACAAATATCATAAAGTGTCCCTGTCTGTCACCTCCTCACGCCCATACCGCTCAACGGATTTTGCTGTAATTTGTTATAGACATACTTTCGATCCCAAAGAAGGGCATGGGCTTTTTATCCCGGAAAAATGTACAGTGATAAACGAAATTGGGGCAAAGGAGTTGTGGGCATCTACTATAATAAATAAAGAGTAGACAGCGTTTTTACGTTCCCCACTACAAATATCTTTAACAACACACTAATTAATAGTAACACAACTCCCGCATAACCCGACAGGGGGCGCCGGGTGGCTAAACTGATTATGAATCGAATAATTTCCCGTCTCACGCCAGCGACTTCTCGGACCGTGACGATCCTTGACAACGGAGAATCGATTTCTGATTAGATTAAATCCAATTCATAGATTCCATGACGAAGCGCTACTGTGGCTCTACCATGAGTTTGAAGCGAGTTTTTTATAGTTAGTTTAGAATTTGTCGATACTCGATAGCGACTACGTAATTTTTAGTATGACAAAATTTACAGTACCTCTAGCGGTCACTTGCGGAACTAAAATTTTACGTAGTCGGCGAAGTTAGCATAGCGTTCCCTTGTCGTCACTTCGGAGAAAGATAATGGGAGTTTCTTTCTATGTTAAAATTTGTTATAACCGAGCATGGCGTTGTTTCTCGACATAAGCTTCAGTGTCGACAAAAGACAACTTTTTTCACAGCGCCGGTAATAGACCACAGATTTTGAAAGTCGCCATGCTTTACTAAATTTCGATGACGGAAGAAATCGAGATAAGAAAGAAACTTTCTTTTTCCGTTCGTCATGCTAGGGAAAGTAGAGAACTCCTAGTGTATCCCAAAAATTTAAACAGTTCTATACTTGGTACTACTGTCTACTGACGCCATGCTAACCCTGCTGGTAGCGCTACCGGTTACTACCGCGTGTTCTCGCACATTACACGCTCCAAGAGCGATGACCCATTAATCGCTTATTTTTCGTTTCCTTATCTTAGCGACAGTATAGTTAAGTTTTTTGTCATTTATGTAAATAAATAAGGTTTTTTGTTTATTTATTTACGACCACATTTTTCTACGGCTTCGTTCGCGCGAATACTATGGAATTGAAAAATTGCCTAAAATATTAACATTATTATATACCACGTCATATTTTTCCTAAATCATAAGTAGCCTATTTGTACAATCAGGGAAGTTTAAGCAGATACAGATCTTGGATCTAAGTAATTTGGTCGAGTTATGTCAAACTCAGTCGACAGATCACGACTTACGTGAAATTGACATGTTCCGACCTAATGACGTAGGCCCCTCAACTGGCTCTCTTTCAATATCCCTTCCATCAACTAAGTCTATGCCAAAATTTAAGTCTATTGATTGTTACGTTGAGGGTTTAACGGGAAGACAAACGAACAAACACAATTTCCCCTTTATAATATAAGTACGGATTGAAAATACTTTTAATATTATTATTTTAAAAGTTTATCTACGACGAGTTCGATGATTAACGGCGGAACCTTTCAGGGAGATCTTTCAAGGGTCAAAATATGCTAAATCCAATTTTATTAAAATTGTCTCAAAAAGGTGTGAAAATGGAGTATCCACATTATAATATTAAAAATACTAAAGTAATTTATTCCAAAAACACAACGAAAGATATTACAAATAATATGTATACTTTAAGACTTTTTATTTAATGTAGAGAATTAATAAGCTTGTAAATACATAATGTTAGGAAGCCGATACTTAAACCGAGGAAAGAAAGCCAGTAAGCATTCTATACTAGCGTTAAATTTGGTTCGCCTACTGACAAGAATATAAACCATTTTTTAATCTTTATTTTTTGAGCTTATTCATTAATTCACATGCCACTCAGTTATAGTTGCTTAAGGCTATAAACAAAATCAAAAAATAACAAAAATTTAGACGCTTTTTAAAATAATATCTTCTAGGAACTTCGTTTCGGGCACACTCTGATAAGACATGGTCACGTCCTCTATAACCCCACAGGTGTGGCAGAATACAGTGGCGTAACTAAAAGGAAACCCGGCAAAAAAAAGAGCCCCCAGCCGAAAGATAAGTGGCGATTATTTTTTACAATATTCGTTTGACGTGTTTTTGTATTGGATTGACACAGTGGAACAAAAAAGAATTTGCCACGGGCCTCGAACGGTATAGTTACGCCACTGGCAGAATATAAACCATCTAATGAATATAATTTGAGTTTCATTAATTCAAATAGTCTGTTACACCTGTATTAGATATAAATGTGGGTGAAACTTGCTATTATAATAAGAATTGTGCTATTACAGATGTTTTGAATGCTAAGTAGTGGCTAAAATATCTCATTAGACATGAGTGGCGGCATCGAGCTACCAACAATAATAGAACAGGTAATACTAAAGACACTGGAGCAGTTTTCCATATAAACGTTGTGTCCTGTTTCAATCAGTCTCTATTTCCCAGAAATTTGTTTAACATAGTCTAGGTATTATTATTTTACAGAGAGTCTCAAAATTTCTTGCCATTTGGGCGTAAAAATGTCAAATTATACAATTGATAATAATACTAATGATAATGATAAGATTGCATTCTAATAAGGGAAAATTAGCTGCAATGTAGGTACTAGTAGGCATATAAATAATAATTTATATGCCTACTAGTACCTACATGTACTTAATGAAAATAATGTCTTAATGTATTAATATCGATTGACAATAACTTAATCATATTTAAATAAAATGTCAATTTATATTTTAGAAAATGATAATATTTAAAATTAAAACAAATAATTAAATTTACAGTTGTAATAATTACAATATTTTGTTAGGTGCTATCATGTTTTTATTATTTAATATTCTAATAAAGTATAATAGCTTTTCTCCGTCAAAAATTTCTTCAATTATTTCTTAAATAGTATTCTTAGTTTTAGTATTATTCGTTTATTTTCCACTCTGGATAATACCGGTAGAGTTATTTTTTTTAATGGATTTTAATGACTACTATAAGCATGTCCCTATGTTATCTTTTTTTCATAATTCAATAATTAAAAGAGATATAAACGTTCAAAAACCTAAAAAAATTGCCAGCTGCATTAAAAAATCCAGAAAAAAAATGACAAAATATTTAGATATTACAAATACCTATTTTACTGTTAGTCTTGCCGTTGGGGTATCCTCTTAAATTTGCAATCAACAACAATTAAAAGAATATATAGTAAATAATACTAGCTTTTGTCCGCGTCCTCGCTCGCGTGGAATTCGAAGGTCACGTTAAAACCACGTACTGGCGTCGTTGGAGTGTATGCTGTGTATCAGAGATAGCGCTCTATGTAAAAAATGATGGTTTCCTGTTTTTCTGCTTTTCTTTCGAATTTTCTCCTGAATTTTCCTTGCTGTAAACCTTACGGAGCCCGAGACCTTTCCAACGAATGCAAAACCGTTGTGCGTTGTGAAGTTACAGTGTCAGGAAGGAAAACCTTATTTAAGCTTGTTTTATACTTATTTTAACTTATTTTAAGCTTATTTTTATACAATAGATAAATAATACTACAGTCAAAATGAAGCAAGATGTCACTAGCGGTTAATGAAGAACGATTAAACTGTATTCTGTTTATTTAGATGTTAGTTAAACTTTCTATAGAATCCCGGCTTTGAGACAGATGAATATTTAAAAGGCATTTAGTGTTGTTTCGAATCCTCACTATGAGCACAGTTACTGATTGATTTCTTTGGGCAAAAAAACCATAGACATAGGTTAATAAAGAGGTTGGAATGTCCGACTTTTTGGATTTTGGATTCATTCATACCGCTTCATAGCGCTTGAAAAGTCGGACTTTCAGTGCTGTATATTAATCTATATAATCATATTTCATGCGAAATCATTCATACAAAATCATTTTTTTCTATGATAATATTAAAATACTCTTAAACAAAACTCTCGTAAAATACTGACGAAACATAATAACTGACTAAACACAAATTAAAATTTGTTCGCCTAGAGCGGTCTCTAACAACTTACATACAAACATGTGGACTAGTTTAGATAATAGAACCGGTTAAATATTCTTCAGGGTTCTGTATATTTAATATTTAAATTTCATGCTAATAAAGTGCAAGGGTAACTCAGTATGTGTGTGTGTTATTCCTTAACGCTTAAACCACTAAACCCATTTTGCTGAATTTGCTGTCTTTAAGTCCGGTTAAAGGACATATGGTACTTCAAGTTATCTAAGTAAAATCTCTACAAAGTGATTTCAATAATTGTCGAATTAATTAATCCCATTTTTTGAGTAAGATTCGAAAATTGCGTTAAAATATATATTTTTGTGAGCCTGCTTTGGGAACATGCTGTTTTTTCAATACAAAGAATCGCCTATCGTGACTCCATCCTTCCAGCTAAGTCTATCCCAAAAATCAAGTCTTTCCCACTTACGATATTAGCATGGAAGGTTTTTTTGATCGACGACGATTTTTTCTCATATTCACGGATCTCCAAACGCTAATTGTCTGGTATCACCAGGCGCCGCGGGGCCGGCCGTAATCGCCCGTAATTCGGGGTTGCCAGCTATTGCCCAACCTGGCAACCCAGGTAGAAGCCGCATTCCGGTAGAGTAGCGTGACGAGACATTGTTTTGTGTTATGATGTTATTTTGTGTTATAATCTGAAATGGGAACTTAGAAACTACTAATGTTTTCAAGTTGGTAAAACCTTCCAGTAGGTATCGTCGAAAAAGTTTTCAAAGATTGTGGACATAGGTGAGTTGTATTAATGGTTTGACATTTTGACGCATCCAAAATATTACCTTTGGCTTCCTAACATAAGGGAAAACAACTGCCATCGCCAATGGACACTTGAATGCATTGCTGGCCTTATGAGACAATAGGCTAATGGAATTGGGAAAGGAAATAAGCAAAGAGAAAAGAGTTGAGGGGACACATTGCAACTGCAAGCACGGCTCTCCCACGACTAACTTCTTAAATTTTTATTCTTGTAATCTCTCTGTGACTCAACTCTCGCTGTCTATTATAATTTCTCTTTTGTTGTTGGTTTTAGATTTTTAGCGTCCTTTGGGCAAAATATCTTACAATCTATTTTGTTTTTGCTACCCGAAGTAAATTAAGTAGTTACAAACTTCAATGAGCCCTACATGACCTGATGGGACGAGGGGAGAGGAGGAGGAGGGGGGGAGGGGCGTGGCTAACGTTGATGGATGCTGACCGTTAGCGTTGATTAAATCCTGGAATTCTGGATAACGGATGCTCGGTTAGTCTGCGCGTTTGTCAGCAAAACTATTATGGCTGCGGGTTTTAAAAGTATACAGATTAAATATTGTCTCGGAGCTTCGATTAGCTGACACAAGTTATTAAGGAACATGTGCGTTCGGATAATCGATGTTCCGAAACAAAAGTAATTCATTTTTTTTCAATATTTTAATAGCAAGAGTGGCTATACCTAATAATTTATTATACAGTGTTCACTTTAAGAATCTAATATCAACTATATTTGATTCTTAAAGTGAACACAGTATATAAGCTTACTATTACTTATATATAAGCTTACTTTTGACTTTGACTAATTTTGACCAAATGTAAATTTGTCCTATAGTGTTTTAAAATATGCTGTAAGCCTCAAAAAAATAAAAAGTCACTTTTATTTATATTAATAAGAGCCTTTTTAACCGACTTCCAAAAACGAGGAGGTTATTATGTTCGGCTGTGGATATATTTTTTTTTTTTTTTTTTTTTTATGTATGTTCGCGCATAGCTCCGCCGTTTGTGAACCGATTTTAAAAATTTTTTCTTTGTTGTA
>JAOTAV010000774.1:0-10290 GCA_026546445.1 Cyclargus thomasi | reverse complement strand
TTTTTAGTTTCTTTTGTACTATTTTAGATTTTTCCTTTGGAAGTCGGTTTTAATTTTTTGTTAAAAAATAATAATAATTTGGTACGTTGTTCATGGGTGTTTATTTAAAGAAAAGATAAACAATAGTGTTTGCTAAGGCCTTTGAGTTAATGTTCTAGACTAGACGACAAATATCATTGTGCAGAATATAAAACCGCAAATACATATTCTCCTGATGAATAATCCTCGTTATCCAAAGGGAGCAAGGTTGTAAACTTCACCCGTCCCCAACTGATGTGTAATTACCCCTCCTATATTAATCCTACGAATGTGCTCACGACAGCATAATTACCCCAAAAATATGCTTTGTTAGTTTAGGCGTGGGTGGTGAGTTTTATGATACGAAATAAAAACGTAAAATAATTATCTACGAAAATTTCTCGCTTCGTGGAAATATTTTTTATATAGTTTACAGCAAATTTAAAATATAGTTCGCAAAAAGCTATAAAATGTTAATATCTTTTTTTGCATGAATTTTTTCCATGGATGCATCAAAATAAATAACGAAAAAAATATCAAAATTCTCAACAAAAAATAACCCCGTATATAATATTGGCGATGAAAAATATTTTATATAAAGCATCGCGGAAAATGAAAAAAGATTTTCTGCCTGTCTGGTAGAATCTAGACATTAAACAGACGCGAAATCTGATAGCGTACTTGGCTCAGAATATATCCATAACTTTTTCAACAAAAAGTAAAATATCTCTATTGTGTTTTCCTGAGAACTATGTACGGGGTCAAGGGAATCTGCTGACCCCTTTCCGAGAAATACCAACTTGTAAGAAATACATTGTATTTTGTTTGTCAGCCAAAAAAGTAGACATAACTTTTTTAGGTAAAAGGTTCATAAAATACGCTACTAGTAAAATTGACATATATTTTTTTAAATAACATATTATTATAACACAATTTTTAAATCAATTATTTTGTATACTGCACAGTAGTAGTAAAGAATTTGAATTTAGGTCTATTTTATGAGTAGGTATCGTTAGCAAACAATAAAAAATAAACGTAAAATAAATGAATTTCAATTGAGAAAAGCCACAGGCAAAAGACATCCATTTTAATTTGAAAACAATATAAAGAAAAGTTCTAGTAGTCCTAAAAACCGAATTATATCTATATTGCATATACCTACTAATAATATAATAATTAATAATATAAAGCTGAAGAGTTTGTTTGAACGCGCTAATCTCAGGAACTACTGGCCGGAATTGATAAATTATTTTTGTGGTGGTTTTTCCATTTATCAAGGAAGGGCTATATAACATCACGCTACAACCAACAGGAGCCGGGCAGTAATAAAAAAATGTTGTCAAAACATAATAATTTATAAAGTTTCACGCGAAAGTAGTCGCCGACATCAGCTAGTTTTCTAATATAGGTGTTAGCCACTTCATTTCCCGTCACATGAACGAAAACTGCCGCCCCCTCTAGGATGCTGCCGTCTCTAGGCCGAGGTCTAAATAGCCTTTTTATAAGTCCAGACCCTACAAACTTACCAGTAATCATTTGGCTGGCAGTTGTCAGCAGTTTCACGTCATTGTCCGCGTCCTGAGTCTCCAGCTTGACAGTCACGTTCAGAGGATCCAGTGCCTCATCGGCCCTGCCGTGCAGCGTCACCAGGATGGCAGTGGTCTTCCCCGGTACCGCCGATTCTGGTGCCACCACCGAGAAGCCCCTAAAAGAAAATTTAATTTAATCATAGTTATTCATTAATGGTGAGTTAATGATGACGAAATAGATTACACAAGTCGCTTCAAAAAAAAACTGGGTAGAAATTGTCTCAGATCATGATGATAGAGAGACTCTGTTTTTAGGGTTGAATATTCTTTAGCTCAGTATCTCTATTGACTTTGTAAATTAAAACACAGTACTAAAATAAAATCAAAACATCGAAACCTACTAGGTTTGTACCGTCTGGACCTTAAGCAAAGTTTCAAGTGACATAAAGATTTCGTCCGCACAAATATTTCTTGAAACTCCACACTGATTCCTCAGGGTGTTCATTCGTCCGATATTGTGTTGCACAATCACTCCAATACACTAGCCAATAAACTGGCCAACGTAAAAAGAGCCGCTCGGGGTTGGAATATTGAAAAATCCCGCTGCACTGCGACAAATCGTATGAACACGTCCAAATTATTGTATTTCCTTGTGCTGGGAATTCTGACGACGTGTTGGCTCAGTCTTCTAGTGTTAGTTGACGCTTCGTTTGTTTAGTATTCGTTATGATTTAATGCATATACACAAGGATAGTTTTTTTAACTTAGATACCAAGTTAGTACTTTTTAGAGCGTCTAGGGTAGTGCCCCTACCCGCTCAAACGTTCAGGCGACTTTAGTCGCCCGAAACTTTTTATGGTAAAACGATCAGGCGACTAGAGAAGCCCAAAAACTCGTGCCACTAAACTAGGTAGAAATACCTTTACCCCTTGCACAGATATATATATACCCTAGACGCTCTAAAAAGTACTAACTTAGTATCTAAGTTAAAAAACCTATCCTTGTGTATATGCATTAAATATGTTATTGTTTTACATTCACATACACATATATTTTTAAGAAATTAATAATTTACTTTAAGAAACAGTCAATTTATAAATCAGCTTTGAATTATGTTACGAAATATGTCGTAAAAACAAATAATTATCAAACAATTTATTTACATTTCCCCAACATTGTAAAGTTCGACGTTTATTTGTACTGTTTACAATAAGACTTATAATTTAGTTTTTACATATTTTGATTCCTTACATTATAAGCTCTATATCTGTTATTGTTTATTTGCCATAGCAGTTGTTATGTGTTAGATAATATAGTTTTAATCGATGGCGGCATCGGGCGCTCGACCGCTTTATTCAAACGCGCACGCTCGTACGGCTTAGGCGGTACCAGCTGTCAGGCTCAAACGTTTCAAAGGCTACTTAAGTGTGGAGGGGACTGGGTTCGATTGCCACTGTCGTCATCATTCATCATGTGTTATGTCACATGTTTTTTTGATAAATTTAAAACTTTTATATGAATTAGAAAAAAAAAACTTTTAGAAATACGTTTTCTCAATTTTCTGCTCTGCATATACGGAACCGTTTGTGTGCGAATTCTACTCGCCCTTGACCGGTTTTTCATTTAAATACCAACTCAGAGTATTTGTATCGTGTAATCTAAAGTCCGAGATCTATCACAATGAAACGGAAAATTTCATTTTCAAATAGTACGGGATCCATAATGTCTCACTTGACAAGGGTGCAGTCTGTCGATCCCACGTCTCGTGGATTTTCTGCGTGTTTTATTTATCGTGAATACCGTTACAGTGCGGCGAAGCTTTCGGTTATCTTAATTTATATACAAGCTTTTGCCACCTTCGCCTGCGTTTAAATGCATTTTCATACAAACTTTTATTTAGGGTAGAATATAACAAGATCCTTTCTCATCGGATGCCTATGTCGTAACATCTACCTGCGTGCCAAATTTCAACCCTATCGGCGGTCAGTGGTTTTACTAACCACTACGTCAATTAGTCAAACTGACTGAGGCAGTCATTAGGTCATCTATGATTTTCATGAAATGTGCTAAGTTGTAGGAGAATGCTAAGTAAACTGAATGACAAAACATTTTGTCTACAAAGTGTACAAAGTAGTTGTCATGAGATTGAGATGCTTAATGATGGCGGTAAGGGACCATTCATAAAGTACGTCACAAATTTCATGGTTTTTAGACCCCACCTTATTACAGGTCACATTTCCGAGGACAATATTGTGACGTCACAAAATTTGCAACTTTGCACCAAAATATTAAAACCACATAAGTATTTTAATTTGGAGATTAAATTTCGAAATTTAAAATGTGATGTCACAAACTCAAGACCCCCCACCCCATGTCACACACATGTCACACCATGTCACACTTCGACGACCCCCTTCCCCCCTTTTACGTGTGACGTACTTTATGGGTGGTCCCTAAGATACCTTTTTTTACAAAATAACACATAAAACAAGTGATTTACTAAAAATATGGCCATTCAAATGTCAGTTTATTATTATCAAACTAGAATGTATCCAAATAGTTCAGTTATAGTTTAAATTTAATTTCAAGTTTAAATCCAAACCAGTTACAAGAATCTAGATAACCAAAACTGAAATGCAAAGCAAATAGGTAACAGACAGATTTCCACTATAAGTTATCAACGGTGGTTTCGGAACAGTTCAAAGCTAAACTGTAAAGACTGATTATCTAACGTTTTACCTCGGCTAAGGCTGTGTATAATTTGAACGTCGATACTAAGGTAACAGGCTAAGCTCAACTTAGATTCTAATGGCGAAATTCTGTCCGCACGCCGAATGATATTTAATGCAAACAATACACTATTTCACTGTAAAATCATTTATCTGTTCCTATTTAACCACACTTATGCGTGATAACGAATATTTAATGGTTGATATTCCATAATGCATTAAAACCCAAAACAACACAAATTTAGCGAAAAAATACAACACAGCATTACTTTTTCACAACACGGCAAAGTTCTCTATGTAATGTCATGTCATGTAAATTGTGAGAACTATCCTATTTAACTAGTTTTTAACGAGCTTTCAGCCATTGCTTTATTCGCATGGAATACGAAAAATGCTTAATCCAACGCGCGCATTTAAACGAAAATCTATTATCTAAGTCAGCTTATATTCTACACAAACATCCGTAAATATATTTTGTGAAAATATATTTACATATTATATATATTTTATATCTTATCTTACTAATATTGTAAATGCGAAAGTTTGTGAGTTTGTAGGAGTGTGTGTTTGTTACTTACTTACTTATTTACTTCTTCACGCTTAGACGACTGGACCGATTTCGATAAAACTTAGCATAGAGCTAGCTGAATTGACATATAGGCTACTTTTTACGCACCCCGGGGCATAGCATAATTATTAAATACCAGTGTGAATTGTAGCACGGTCTGAAGATTTTGCAATATTTATTAATTCATTCATCATTTTCAGAAATTTCCCGTCTCATACAATCGTAGCGAGCAAGCAATTCTTTTGGAGAAGTCATTAGACTCACAAGAGGCCAACAAGACGCGGCCGCCACTTGAGCAGAGCAATCTTTGAAATCGCTATCGATCAGTCGTTGGCAACTGTCCATTCGTGCCCAGCCTTGAAAATATTGTGCAGACTTTGTGCTGTCAAATAACGGATAATATCAGCTTAACTGATGCACGTTTCGTATTGATTCGAGGGAATAACTTAAGTTTTTGTCAGTGCTACGTCGTATTTACCTGAAGGACGCCATATGTCTTATTTTTAAAGTGGCTGTATTCATAATAGACTGGTTGACGTAGAGAAGACTATTCAGAAATCATTTTTGCAATATTAATTCCAAATTAATTGTTTTAAGTATTTAATAATAATAGCTAGCTTACAAAAATTCAATCGATTTGAAATAAGAAAAAATAATTAATTGAAATAATCTCTCAAATTCAGATATGAGATTTCTTTTGATGGGGACACGAGGCCAGTTTAAAACCAGGATAGCAAGCTTGCGTTTTTAAGCAAGCTGGTATTTCTGTCTTTGTGTAGACAAGACTTTCATTTCTAAGCTTGTCAAGACAGTTCAAAAGTACTAACATGTTATCCGGGCTTCAAAACTCGTATATTTCGGGCATTCTGTATAAGAATGATCACGTATCCGTAAATTATCGTATCTTTAAAAAACAATATTAAATTTATAGTTAGAAGTTACAATATCGTCGCTTTATGAAACACAATATATCCGGTGTTATATCAAATTTCATTTTAGTATTCACCCTAGAATCCATTCCATCAACCGAGCTCAGCGTAATCCGACCTTTTTTGTTATATTAAATATTTACATAATAAAATGTAGACGCTCTCTCTGGTCGGGCATTAAGTGAGATCTGTGTCGCGAATTTTAACCAAAGCCTGCCTATAAAATCCTGAAAAATAACACGTATATCTTTATAATCTGTCTGCCTAAATAAAAAAACCGGCCGAGCGCGATTTGAAATCGCTCACGAAGGGTTCCGCACCAGTAAAGAAAAAATAAATGGGAAAATGTAGACCACCAGCAGCACCAACTGTTATCAAATGCAGAGAAAGGCAAAAACGGCTTTTGTTGTATGAGTGCCCCTTTAACATTTAATTTATTTTGTTTTTAATATTTGTTGTTATAGCGGCAACAGAAATATAAATTCCATTAAAATTTCAACTCTCTAGATGTTACTGTCCTTGATATACAGCCTAGAGACAGACCGATCGACATCGAAGTCTTAGTAATATGGTCCCGTTTTTCACTTTTAGGTACGGAACCCTAAAACTAAAAGAAAAAACCCGTTTTTCCTCCCACTGTGTGTAACAATTGCGTAATAAAAATGTAAGTATTGCGTATTTCGTGTGTTTCTTTTAAACATGCCTTCATGCTTTTCTAGATATCTACGTATTTATTTATTTATTTAACGAACATAACGTATAACGTATTATCTACGTATAACGTACATAATATAGAAGTAATATAAATTTAAGTTACTTTAAGTTGAATCGAATTAATTTCTCTGAACAAAGATCTAACATTACTCAGGTCCGCTGCTGGTTCTCTCACAATATTGTCGAGTAATAAACCGACGTTGGTTCGTGATCTGCCATCAATTTTTGTGGCGGAACATTAAACCAGCCTGATTGGGTAATATGGCTGATAAAATAAACGCTCGCCACTTCTTATCTCTGCTTACGGCGTTTGACCTACATATCGATGAGCAATTGGTCATCAGGGATTTCCGATATCGCCCGCGGGGATCGACCCATTTGAAATATTCTTTAGTCAATGGAATATCAGGGCGATTTCCGATCTCGGATGAAATACGCTTCCGTAGGTCAGCTTTGTGTCTAGGGTTCTATAAATTGATCTCTTCTTGTACTGATTATGACGTAATAGTTCTACGAAACGCTTGCAATCCGTAATTCTTGATAATATTGTAAGGTGTAATAGAAGCAGAAGCTTTAAGAGTCCGAAGTCTAGTGGGTAAGACCTTTGGTTCGCCCTCGATAGGGTGAAGGTTCAAAACACGGTGGAGGCGTGTACTAATGAGACATTTTCCGATCTCAAGTACGTATTACGGAAGCCCATTGCCGTGGGAGATCCATGCCGAAGTATGCAAACATGCAAGCACTAATGGGCCGGCTCGACCGGAGTGATACCACGGCCTCACAGAAAACTGAAGTGAAGCGGCGTTGTGCTGTGTTTCGTTCACTGAGTTAGTTTACCGGTAGCCCAACTTCCCTAATCCCATATCCCTATTTCCTCATAATGGCGGCCAACGAATTTGCGACTTTTCGGATGTCGCGAGTGTCCATGGGCGACAGCAGTTGCTTTCCATCAGCTAGCCTGTCTGCTCGCTTGCCCCCTAAATATTATAAAAGAAGTCACTGCTAAGAAACTGAATTAAAAATTATTATGTGAATATTTCAAGTGTCATTCTTGATACTGAGCATAAAATTGAAAAAATCTTGTTTGTCGTATGATATTAATTATTAATAACTCAATTTACGGAACCTTTAATTAGTTTTGGTACCAATCAGCTTTAAATCATCTTAAAAACCTACGCTCAATTATTTCAGTCCTCCTTATCACCGTATTGAAATTCGATGCCTTATAACCTTAGCAATGTCTCCGTGAAGGGGGACACATGATTACATAAGCATGAGCCTTTTGATGTAATCCACCCGAGGGCTCATTACAGGGTATGAATATTTCATGTGCCACATGACCTGGGCCCAGATTGGCATTGACAGCTCTTGCAAGTAAATTCCTTTGAATACCATTCCATTGACGAGATCTTGGACCCTAATAACAGAATAACTTTCTCTAAAGTAACGGGATTCAGCAAAAATCTGATTTATATAGAAGTAGTATGACAGAAGTTTATTTATAGTCAGATTGCGTTCTTAAGTAATTTCATTAAGTTATCAAAGCCAGTCAACAAAAGCAGCTTCCTGAATTACATCCACAATTCACTTATTCCGATCAAATAACATAGGTCCGTCAACAGGTTATGAATCAATTTTCTCGTTTTGTAGCTTCAATCAAATATTATGAAGATTCGCAGTTGTCAGCAGTTGCCTTCTAAAAAGTGGTACCGGCAAAACCGCGTATAATGCCTTCTTCTACTCATCGCTCTGAGACCACGAGACTTACCTTGTGTACGGTTGTGAGCTCACTAAATTAAGTTTTATTTTGCAATATACTTGATTTTGATTTAAGTTGTTTTGTGTCAGATAGTCTTGGTGCCATTATTTTATTCAATTTTAATGGGATCTATGAATCTTAGTAACATATCGAAGTTTTGTAGGCATATGGCGGGCCTACGGGTTTCGATCAGGTTTCGACAAATATATCTCAGTTCTAACTTTGAACTCACATTCCTTAACTGCATGAATAAATAATTTTAGAGTGTTTTAAAAGTTTTTATGATATTATTTTAAGACTTAAAATGTATTGAAAACACACGTAAAAAAAAAAATAATATAATTATATGCAAAATATAACCTCAAAACTTTGATGTTTCGTCTTCAGGCATTTTGTCCTTGTCAATAAAAGACTCTCATTTTAAAATTATTACTTTTCTATTCTTGTCGTGATAATTTGCCTCGAAAATATGTGAAACCCTAAGAATTATCTTTATTTGTATAAAACATTGCTGTGTCTCGTTTAACATTTCAAAATAGAATTATAATAGATTTAGAGCGTCCGTAGCCTAGTGGGTAAGACCTTTGGGTAGCATTCGAGAGGGTGCAGGTTCGAACCCTGGAAGACACGTGTACCAATGTGTCATTTTCCGACCTCAAGTATATAAAACGAATGCTCATTGCTGTGAAGAGCCATGTTTTGGCACAAATAGGCCGACTAGATCGGAGTGACACAGCCTTACAGAAAACTAGCGTGAAATAGCGTTGTGCTGTGTTTCGTTCAGTGAGTGAGTTTATCGGTACTTCCCTAATTACATATTACGATTCCCATTCCCTATTCTCTCATAAAGGCCGGCAGCACACTTGCGACTCTTCGGATGTCGCGATTGTCCATGGGCGACGGCAGTTACTTTCCATCAGGTAACCCACGTTGCTCCCTAAAATATCATATCAAATATTCTGTAATAAATTGTGTAGTGAAATTGCATGACTGAGTTTCACATTTCTAAAAATGTGGTGCGTAAAAACTTCCTACACGAATTTAGTAAAATTTCTTATGGAAATTTTTAACAGTGTATACTCATGGTAAAACGCAGTAGATAATAGCTGCATCGTGCATTTCCGAGCCGTGGGAAAATGCTGCAGGATGCCGATAACCAGCTAGGTCGCATTATCAGCGCTGATAACAATGTTGTTGTGGAGTTTGTGAGTGGAGGGAGTGTTCGCTCCTGTTTTTACCTCTTTCGTAGTGGCAGAACCAGCGCCAAGAACCTGGAGCCTTACTTTTTTATGATATTTAGGGGGCAATTAGTCGCAAGTGCGTTGCCAGCCTTAAATGGGTATATAGATATATATATATATATATATAGGGGTAGGGGGGATTAGAAAGTTTTCTGTGAGGCCGTGGTATCATTCCGGTCGAGCCGGCCATTCGTGCCGAAACATGGCTTTCCCTCGGCAATGAGCTTCCGTATTATGTACTTGAGATCGGAAAACGACGACGACGAGTACCGTTATACTCTAACGTCTTTTTACGTTTGATAGGCAGTTTGTCCATCGCACGCCGTCACCGTCGACGACATTAATTTTTTCACTTTATGATCTAGGCCAGGGGTCATCAAATGACAGACCGCGATCCGCATCCGGACCATCAAAACGTTGTATGCAGACCGCGGAACACGACGTCTTGCACTACAGAGTACGTAATATGCACCAAATGTACAATCAGAGAACTTGAAAGATATACAGATTGTGGATCTAAGTAATTCGGTCAGGCAACGTCAAACTTAACCACGACTTACATGAAATTGACATATTCTGACCAAATGACGTAGGTACGTCAACTGTGGGGAACTCGGGGCGACGGCAAGGGGATATTGTCGTCCATTGCACCGATACCCCGAGAGAAACGCGACGCCCGCTGTGTTCCTGTGCATCGCGACGGAAAAGTTGACGACCAGCCTAAAGAAGCCACCCGTGTGGGGCCTGTGCTTGAGCTAAGGGGACTCATGGTCACCCAAGAGATCGCGCCTGCTATGGGACAA
>JAOTAV010000773.1:0-34737 GCA_026546445.1 Cyclargus thomasi | reverse complement strand
ATTGCTGTAGTTGAAACATTCAACGTTAAGCATTATGCCGCATAATGCGCTCTAGTGCTGTAATTGGAAAACTACCAGATAGACCTAAAAATAATCTAGATTGTGCTCGGAAATGGGCTGAGGTCTTGCCAAATTCTGAAAGAGGCTATTAAAGAATAAATATAAGTTAATACTTTTTAGTTTTTATTTTTTGTTTTGGCAACTTGACACATATATGATATATCACTTATCAGTGATATACAGGCTGTATATCACCCCTGGTCTAACTGGCCTCATCTCGCCTGTCGCCCGAAGCTCTCGGCAGTCGGCGAGAGTGTACAGCTTAAGTGTGCCCCCCTGCCCCACCTCCGTACGCCCATGAATAAAGTAGATACTTTAGATCAGTAATACTTGATAAGTAGCCTCCAAAGCGGGTTTAACAGACTTTAAATTAATCGACGTTTGACTTTTAAACTTAGACTAGACTTTGAAGATACATTTTGTTTTTCCGCCATATACTCGATAGTACCCATGGTTATACGGCTCTAGTAAATAAAGAAAAAAGACGCCATTACTCATTCTTGAATCACAAATCACAATTCACAAATCACAATCTTTTTTTGGATTTGGAAGGTGTTTCCTAGGTTCTACCTATAATAGCCTGACTATACTAATTAAAAATAATTATTTTTTTATGATGATTGCAAGTTTCGACAAAAAGCTTTATGCTTATGTCTAATATTGATATAGTAGGTAGGTGCAATAAAATTTTAGAAAATTAAAAAAAAAAACAAATGACGTCAATTGTCATTTTGATTGTCATCTTTACACGCATTTCTCAACGTAATTACAGCTGTGCAACAAAAACATCATTTCTTTTGCGTTGTGCTATGTTCTAAAGGCATTTCTTATTTTTATAACAAACTTATCCCATCGTGAGTGATATTGAACGGAAAGGTATGTACATAACCATGTTAGAAAACTCTTTGATCAACTTTTACGGCCGATGACATCAAAACATGTCCTGTATCAATGAAATTACGTATGTGATAAACAGTATATCACGAGATTTTATTTGTAGATGAGTGAAGGAGAACGTACACTAGTGGATCAGTCCGAGAGCAGCTCGTTTGAGGATTTAGCATCGGCTGCTGCTCACGAAATCGAGGAAGCGAAGATCGCCGAGGCCGCCGCTTCAGCTGCAGAAAAAGAGAAACAGATAGAAGATAAGACAGTAGAAAAGACTGCAGAAGAATGGCAGGATGTACTCGGATCAGGAGCTTTAATGAAAAAGGTATTGATATTTTACCAAGGATATTTTTTCTAGTATTTAAGATAAACTACAAACTTGACTTCCTAACTAATACATTGCACTAATCATTTTATTTTACCCAGGAATTACTTTGTTGTAGATATTAAAACCTGGAGATGATGAAGAATTGAGGCCACAGAGAAGCAACATCTGTAGAATAAGCTATGAAATTAAATTACGAGATGAACCAAATGTTACTGTTGAAAAACGGAACCAAGTAAAGATTTATCTTGGTGATAATGAGGTAAGCAATATTGTATGCAAGGATTATGAGTTTAAATTAACTTGTATGTTGACAGTAAATGATAATATTCTAAAAAGAAAAAAAAATGACCACTTTTTTTACATTGCTAAGAATTTGGAACTAGAAAAGTTAAACATAAATAAATACAAAAAACTACAAAACATATTTTGATTAATCCTCTTAGTCATAATTCTTTCATATAACAATTATAGTCTTATATTAAACATTAGGATATAACTGTAAACACAATTTACATAACTCAGACAAACAACATACAAACTGAATTTAATTACTTTTTACTGAACATTGGAACAAGACTCATTGCATAATATATTGCAACACTTTACTCAAAACTCTTATTTTATATCAGCTGGTGTTTTACAACACACTTAAATATATATAAGGGTTATACCCTTATCTATCTTTCAATACCGTTATTTAACTTATTATATTCACCGCCAAAACCCTTAATATTAAAGTCCAAAGAAAATTCCTTCCCCCTTGCCCTGTTGTATATATATATTAAAATTAGATAAAAAAAATCAAAATTCATCATTATGATTGTTCCAGCTTCCATATAAATTATATATATAAGTTATATTTATTAGATTAACCTATATATTATTATTATAGTGTATGTATAAAGAATATTTATTATTATTATTATTATACCCTATCTGTCCTTATTTCAATATTTAGAAAAAATGGTCTAATTTCTTCAACAAAACATGCATGTTTTATGAAGACCTTTGACAAATATACCAATCGTTGTAACTACTTTCTTCTAGTCCACTGTTACTAAATTAGATAACTATTGACTGTACTACTATTTTCTACTTTATGACATGCTTTATCAAAACAATAATATCTTATCTAAAGTCAATTGATTATTTTTAATGCATTGTGATGTTTTGTGTTGATAAACAAGATTGGACAAAAGCTGTTACTTAAAGGGCATTCTACAACAAAAATAAGTTGATGTCTCCAATTTTAATAATATTTAAGTGTGCTATACCTGTATACATTAATAGTACATGTACCAAAAATTTTTGCAATATAATACCTATTTGAAGATTTGTAAGATTATTTTTGAAATTTCGAAATCAGTTTTCTTACACATACAAAATTATGTTAAATATTAAAAACACTGGATTGATTACTTAATTTAATTAGGTTTTATATTACAATTTTTGAGAACGAAAAAAAAAATGTTACACAACATTATATAATACAATTTTATTGTTTGATTTTCTGGAAGAGTGACCACATTCATTTTTATAAAGACTAATAGAAATGACTATTAAAATTTGAGACATTGACTTGTTTTTCTAATCTGTTTGTCATGGAAGGCCCCTTATCTTCAATAATTAAGGTATATAGACTTCCATGACAAACCCATTTGCTATAATAATCAAATCAAGGAAAAACTTTTGCCTATTAAAAGACATATCATGATTTATAATTCAATAAAACATGTGAAAATATTGTGTCTGTTAATTTAAAAATTAAACCATGGACACTGGTACATCAATGTTCTATATAATGATATAAGTAATTTTTTAATGTGCTTTATATTTATATAAATCAGGTGTTTGTAGATAAATGTATTAATGATAATAATAGTCTTTGAAGTTCCAACACAATATACATTTTTATTGCATTATAATGTGCATTTAAGTAGAAATCGATGACGCCCGCAACTTCCTTACGCCAAAATTTGTTGATCGTGCGAGATACATTTTTCCGGGAAACGGCATCCTTCCCAGGGACTAAAATTATGTCTATACTAAATTTGAGCAAAATCGGTTCACCATTTTGGGCGTAAAGAGGTAACAGACAGAGAGACGTACACACATTCGCATTTACTATAATGTTTATGGATATCTCACATCACATCACACTATTAAAAAAGAGACAAGATTAGTATTTTTGTATGTTTCTTATGAATAAACTCAAAAAGTACTGATTCGATTTCAAAAATTCTTTCTCTGTTAGATTATCACAGAGTGACATTGGCTATAATAATATATGGTAATCGGCCAAGTGCGAGCTGGATTCGCGTACGAAGGGTTCAATATACATTTAGGGTATTAGCTGACTTAGAATTTAGAATACTTTTTGTTTGGATTAAATGCTCCCTTGGCACAAATAATCTTCACGCAGCTAAGCCGCAGGAAAATACAAGTTTATTATGTTTTTATTTTAGATACTTCAAGGGATGGATTTGGCCCTAACTCTAATGCATAAGGGTGAAATATGTCAGTTGCAAATTGCACCACGTTTTGCATACGGAGAGGCTGGACTGAAGGCCGGAGAGAGCTTAGGGTTGGTCGGTGAAGCTGACAGTCCGAAGTACGAGGGGCCAACGATTGACTCGGAGACGTGGGTGTTGATCCAACTGGAGTTGCACGACTGGGACGAGGAGCCTGATCATGAAACCCTGTCGATTGCTGAGAGAATGGAAATTGGGTATGCTTAAAGTAGCTTTTGGTCAGTACCAATACATCGTACATGGTCCCTAGGTAAAGACCCATGAAGGATTGAGTCAAGGTCACAGTGGACATAAGTCATGAACTCCCCTCCCTCCCCTTCCTCTTCCCCTCCCCCTTCCTGCATTTTATTTTTACATAGTTTGCGACTTTCTCCCTAAAATTTCTAGTACAGTACGACTGTACCTGTTAGTATCTTCGAGATGTAAAAGTTTGTTTATTTTGATGTTTGTCCTTCAATCACGCCACAGTCCGCAACTACCGAAGAAATAGATAAAATCTGATATATAGATAGGAATATGTAGCTGACTATAATTATGGGATACTAATGTCCAAATTCCACACTAGCAAAGCCGCAGGTAAAAGCTAGCAATTAAGGAAGCATAATTCTCGATTCGATTCTGAGATTCTAAGATTTTGGTCGTCCGTAGCCTAGTGGGTAAGACCTTTGGTTCGCACGCGAGAGGGTGCAGGTTCGAACCCCGGTGGAGGCGTGTACCAATGAGACGTTTTCCGATCTCAAGTAAATAAATACGGATGCTCATTGCCGTGGGAGAGCCATGCTTTGGCAAGAATGGGCCGGCACGACCGGATTGATATCACGGTCTCACAAAAAACTGACGTTTATCGGCGTTGTGCTTTGTTTCGTTCCTCCTAAATATAAAATAAAATATTCAACGATTTCAGTTTTCCTCAAACATTATGTATTTTATATAACTGATGTGTTCAGCGTTCAGACTCAAACTATATGCGTAGGATTTGATTACCAAATGATACGTAGTTGTAGTTACCCAATGTGACCGGCCAATAAAAATTAAGTTATGTAAAGTAGTTACGTTAAAATGTATGTGTGTCACGGACACCTTATCTCTTGACTTGTTATCTGACGTCAAAATAGTTGTAGTGTAAATATTTTTTTGCTCAAGGTCTAGTAGGCGCGTTTGTTGATATTTTGAGGCATTAGATATATTATAATTTGTATGTAAAATTTTTTGCGTATCTTTTTAGAATCGTTTATACTTATTTATCTGATCGTGTTTTAAACATTGATTTCGTATTGTTCTTTTGTATTGGTAATAAAATAGTTGATTCTCTCTGTTTAACTATACCGTGGTGTAAAAAGTTATAAGGTAATCAATATCAGGGCCGGCGTTAGCCCCACCTACGCCCTGGGCGAGACTCCCTTGGCGCCCCCTAACTTCCATTCCGATATTATTTATATGGCGTGCGGCGCCCCGGGCAGTTGCCCAACATTATTCGGTTCTTAATAAATATAAAGATTGCGATAAAAAAAAACGCTATTGTTAGCAACAAACGGGTAAAATAAATATTTGATTATTATTTACTATCATTTACAAAATATTATGCGTATGCCTGCGTGGAGTTAGGACATACAATAACAAGGATGAAAGAATTATATCAAAAAGAATTCTATCAAGTAAGTTTATACCCTCTTTATACAAAATTTTAGAAATTTCCATTTAGAACCTTCGGTGTTATTGATAGCAAACATCCCAAATAATAAACTTTAACATTTACAATATAAATAGAAAAAAAAGTGACGATGGTGATGATAGTGATGATGAATTGATAATAATAATAATAATAATAATTTTATTCAGTTCAATATTATAAGTAATATAAATGACAAAAAACAATTTTCTAAAGCTTGTTAACAAAAATACAAAATATATTTATTATATAATTTAATTCCACACTGTTCAGCACGCGTCGTCGCTGTCGTGGAAATTGGTGGTACGGGCGTGGCGAGGCGACGCTAGCTGTGCAGCTGTACCGACGAGCTCTCGACGTGTTAGACGAGAGCGAGGGTGGCATCACCGACCCGACGCCCTCCGGCGCCCTCGCTCCTACGTCCGACGCCCTGCACGCGCTACTCGATGAGCGGATACGCGTGTATAATAACATGGCGGCCGCCCAGCTGAAGGCCGGCGCCCTAGATGCAGCACTGCAGGTATAGTGACAACTTCCCGTCGCCCTCACCCCCACGTCCAACGCTCTGCACGCGCTGTTCGATGAGCGAAAAGCGAACGCGTGTATAACAATATGGCGGCTGCGCAGCTGAAGGTTGGTGCCCCGGACGCGGCTCTCCAGATGCTGTAGCCCTCTAGCGCCCTCACCCCTACGTCTGACGCCCTGCATGCGCTACTGGAAGAATGTATACCGCACAGTATAGTAACCAACGCCCTCTGTCGGTAAAATTTTACGGTGCCTTTTTTTAATTTTATTTACTTTTCATTTTTATGTACCTAGTTGCAGTACATCCATTAGTGTATGTCACGTTTTATAAGTTTTAATAAATACAAGCAAAGACAAGACCGTGAGAATGAACTCACAGGCCGGTTGCGTGCTGCAAAAAGCCGCTTCCATCAGTCGATATGTTTCCTTATTTTCTTCTTATATTTTAAATGTCAATATTTCCAGGCGGTATCTCGTGTTCTTCAATGTCAGCCGAACAACGCCAAGGCGCTGTACCGCAAGTCGCGGATACTGTCGGCGATGGGGCGCGGGGCGGAGGCGCTGGCGGCGGCGCGGGGGGCGGCGGCGGCGGCGCCCGAGGACACCGGTGTGCTGAAGGAGCTGAAGGTATGTTACAGCAGTGGCAGGGGTGGAATGACGCCTGAGTTTGGTCTAGTGGTCGTTTTCAATCGGAAATGCAACTATATTTTATTTCATTATAACTTTTCCACCGGTAAGTTTCTACCGCTAGAAGTTGATTTTGTTCGTTCATCTCATATTATATATTACGTTAATAAATATTGAACACATGAGCAGAAAAATCGACTAACAACTTACAGCTTTAGAAAATATGCATTTTTTTCCTTTAAAATTTAAGCAAGTATTGTAACTTATATCCTCCGTCATCTAGTTGATGTATGTGTATGTAGAATACAATTTTTTTATTTAAAATTTTCATCATTTTAAATACAAAATACGGGCGTTTTCAAATTGTTAGCTGCCCGCTTGTTCAATTCATAGGTATCTAATTATCATTTCATATAAAATTAAACATTTAATAAATTTTAGCGGTGCGAGCAGCGCGCTAACCGCGACAGGTCGGTGGAGCGCCGCCTCGCGCGCCGCATGCTGGGCACCGCCCCCGCGCCCCCCACCCCCGACAAGAAGCCCTCTAGATCGGTGAGTACACTGACAAATTAATTTTATGAACATTGATATTAACTTCATATATTTTGTAGTGGCCACATCATTACTAAGATGTGTTGTCGTTAACAAAGTTATTAATATTAAAATATGGAGTTTCATATTATTATTATTAGTATAGATGCATTGAGACATAATTGTATGTACTAGAGGTCGCCCCTGTGGTCGAAATTCGACCATAAATATTTTAAATCCATCGTTTGTCCATAATAAAATTATCTATAATAAATTGAGATAGCCTTGTGGTCGAAATTCGATCATAAATGTTCAAATCCATCGTTTGTCCATAATAAAATTATACTGTACTATAATCCATAATAAAAACTATAATCTATTCTCAATTTAATTATAGACTTCAATTTGACATAAAGGTCTCGTTACCAGGTCATTAAATTAAAAAAAAACAGACGTCAATCATAAACAATAGAGTATTTCGTGTATGATTATCATGTCATGTCGCGCGCATTGCGCGTAGCGTTTTGTTTATTAAAATATGTAAAATAAAAGCATATTTTAAAATAATATTGTCATTCCACACTTCTTCATATCAACTATAACTGGAAGAAGTTTTATACTTTTCCGTCAACGAGTCTCTCGTAAAAAGGGGTACAAAGTTTTCCGCTCGCGTATTAATGTAAATATGTTTTCAGATGTGGGTGTGGGGTTCTCTCCTGCTGAGTCTGCTGGTGGGTGTGGCCAGCGTGCTCGTCTACAGGTACAACATGCAGGCTCAGTAAAGTGTGAGTATGCCTTAAATATCTTAATACTATATAAAAGACTACTCTGCTTCCTGATAAGTCCCTGATAGGCTAACCGCAACTTGTTTGATTCTTCATAAACCTATTGCCAGATAAATTGTGGATAGCTTATACGTCACTTATTAGACAGAAAGAGTAACATATTAAACTGCCGTGGAAGAGCAATGCTTCGGCGCGAATGGGCCGGTTCTCCGGCCGGAGAAAACTGGCGTGAAACGGCATGTGCTGTGTGTCGTTCAGTGAGTGAGTTTAACGGTGGCCCAACTTCCATAATTCCCCTATATCTATTTCCATTCCCTATTCCCTCATAAAAGCCGGCAACTTCGCACTCGTGATTCTTTGGATGTTGCGAGTGTCCGTGGGCGACGGCAGTTGCTTTCCATCAGGTAACCCGTCTGCTTGCTTGTCCCCTAAATATCATAAAAGAATGCTACTTTTTACTGTCAATAAAAATATTAGGCTGTTTTTTACCGCGGGTAAGCAGCTCATTTCCTCAAAACGTAAAGGACTCCACAAACTAAGAAACTAGAAAGTTTAATTTCAATATTTAATAAAAAATTCTGTATATTATTGTGTTTGCCAGTGCCTATGGGCGAATTAATTGTTGTTTTTGTTTTCTCATAAATGTATTCTGTTAAATGCCATCAAATTAAATTTTTCGTATTTTATTTTCAGGTGATCGGAATGCAGTGACGTATGAAAATATTTATCAGAAAATTATAAAATGTCGTTGTAAATTATCAAATATATTTTATAATAGTTGTAGTGGATGGGGTATTCATATTGGGTTTCTGACCACTTCCTATGGGGACATTCTTAGGCAGGGCAAATTCGACGGAATATAAATTTATTTTGAGATAATTTGAAATTTTGAAATAATAAAAAATGAACCTTATAATTTAATTTTACCAACGCATATTAAATATTATATAATCTTTCAAGACGAATGAATGAAAGAAATTGACTTTAAATATTGGTTAAATGTCTAAATACTAAAAACTCCTTATTTATATGAGAGAATAATACAACACTTTAACAAACATTAAAATCTTCGAAAACGCTCTGTCCGTTTGTAATTTAAAATAGTTTAAATCTTATTGTACCTTAATACTGTGTTAGTGAGTAAACTGCTTTAATAACTTCTAGATAAGAGGATTGTGTACCAAACGGTTTCCATACAACGGGCCATAACGTTTTCCACCCTCTAAACCCTCACCAGAGTAATGACTTTGTAGTATATTGTGGAAATGCCTCAGAACTAGGCTTCTATGTTTTTGTTTTTCTAATATTTATCATAGATTGTGATATTCTTTTATTTTAAGTGATTTCATAGAAAACATAAATGTTTTAATATTTTCAAATCTACAATACATATTTCGTAAACAAAAACATAGCCTAGTTCTGATGCATTTCCAGAACATACTACAAAATCATTACTCTAGGTGAGGGTTTAGAGGGTGGAAAACGTTATGGCCCGTTGTATTGAAACTATTGTATTGAAACCGTTTGGTACAAAATCCTCTTAACACAGAAAGAATACTTACTAATAAAAAGATCTATTTTTGTACGGATGTATTTTTTTTTCATTTTAAGGACCGACAAATTGCAGTAGTGTCTATTTATGAAACCTAATTAAAAGTAACGAAACATATTTTCAAAATACAGCCAACAATATTAGTCTCGGATCAAAAGATATAACAGCATTTATTTGTATTTAAAATAAAGATATTTACGCGAAACTTTAATATTCAAGGTACGCTGTATTTTGTCCGCAAAACTATTCCAATGTCGATGAAAAAGTCTTGTTAAATTATTGGTTGCGTATACCTAGTCTAGATCTTCTTGTTAGTAAGAGAGTAAAAGTTATAAAGGAAGAGAACTGTAATTTCCAGAATCCGATTCGAAGTGTCTGAATCAGGACCCAGATTCGATAAAAATATGTAAACAATCCATATTTTTGTATGAAAACGTGTGTTATGTTTCATATACTCTGGATATTTTTGCTACTCATCGAATTTTGGCTTGTAACAATTAATATGCCGAAACTCGCTAATATAAAACTGTAATATATAAGTGACGTATTGCTGTTCGACTTCCAAAGTCGTTAATTTATTCTTATGAGAAGTTATAACTTCCTAACTTATTTTTTAATTAGCAATTTTAGGGCCTTGCTCAACGCTTTCAGATAAGTGTCGGATAGGCTATCCACGAGTTTTTTTTTACATAAGTTTTCTCCTTACATGATCTGTCAAAAAAGTTGTGGATAGTTTATTCGGCACTTATCAGGAAGCGGTGAAACAAGCCCTTATATTTTTTTAAACTATATTCTTACGCCATCTGAAGGCTGAAGATTGCATTTTCACGTTGAAAAAGCTGAAAGTTTTGTGAAGTGAAACTTTTTTAGTGGTATTGAGAGTGTTATAGGGAACGTGCGCAACTGTGGTGCTGTGAACTCGTTGCCAATTCGAAAAGTTAGATTTATCTATTATTTAAAAGTAAGTCAGGTTTACCTTCCTGGCTATGCTGCTGGCTATAACTCTAGAACGCACGAACCGATTTCCACGGTTTTGCATTCGTTGGAAAGGTCTCGGGCTTCATGAGGTTTGTAGCAAAAAAATCAGGAAAAATTTCAAGAGAAAAGTTACTACGCTGACAAAGTCGCGGGCAACAGCTAGTGACCTATAATACCTACAGTTCCAGCCCGCTCCCTATAGCGTCTTGACAGGTTTATGAACAATGTTTCATTTTAATGTACTCATGTACTTGTTATTTTTTTTAACCTTCCTTTTGCAATTGCATTTTAAATTGAATTCCATACTAAATAATTTTAGCATAACTGTGATTTTTTTTGCGTAATGCTACGATTTTAAAAAAGATTTCGATTCCTAATAAGGTACTTATTTTTTTAGATATTAAATCATGTTCATGTTGCCTTTAAACTGTATTATGTTCCTTAAAATTTTCTAATGACGGAATCACTTGTAGTATTTTTAAAGACGGGCTTAGGTTAGTTTTAAGTTATATATTTGGATTTTTGTGAGCGTGCCTTGTTTCTTTTAAAGATTACATCAAAAATATTTTCCTATGAAAATATCTCAAATATTTCCTTCCCGAATAAAAAAAATGCGTAGATTCTTTATTTTTTTATTGAGGGGCTGTCCATCAATTACGTGATGTTATTTGTGCATTTTATGACTATCCTCTCTCCCCCTTATCTGATGACAAAAAAAATTGTCATATCGGATAAGACCACATATTCGGTGTAATATCCCGAAAAAATTAATACACGTGATATTTAATTACAACCCGGAAGGGGTGTGATAATTTGTAATTTTTTTTAGCTCCCACCCTCTCTCTAACTCACGTGATTAATGGACGGTCCCTCAAATGATAGACAAAGTATGCTTACAGAAATTCAAATAAAAATATTAACTGGTGTTAGAGTAAGCGGTAGCTACCTGTATTATTCTAGTTAATGGTCTAGTGACAATTTCTCGTACTTTTTTAAATTAGTTCTTGGCGGTGCCAACATTTCGTTCAAAGTGTCCATAATCATATTTTTGTAAAATATGAATATATTTTTTGAAGCGTTTTTATATACTTTCGAAATTCAGAGGTGCTTTATGGTTTTTTTCAATATTTTTTGCTGATTTTTGCTATATTTGAATAATTCGACTTGTAAGCATCAATGTAATAGTCGGGGAGATGAGAGAGCTATTTTTGTAGTAACTCGAGTGTCGTGGACCTAGTACGTTTTGTAGATAAGGTAAAACGCTTAAAAAAATAATTAGGGCATTTTTTTATCTGAGCGGTGGGATAAAGCGATTTTAAGGTTATAAAAATAAATTTTGAAAAAATTCTTTACGTCGAATATTTATTGGACGATTTTAGGCAGTAAGGCCGAAAGCATTTATTTGAATGTGTCATAAAATATCTGGGAACCTTGGTTACGAAAATATGAAGCTTTGTTCTTTGTTATTACAGACTTACCTTACATTTTTAAATCATTAGTGCTTTATGTGGAATTGCTCTTTGGCGTATTTTTAACACCCCCTATCTTAATCTGACGGTTTCGACAACATTTCGGTACTTAAAAATAACGTTTTAAGTATCGAACTAACATAGAAATCTTATTTTTATATTATGATAACCGGAGACCATGTAGAAAGTCTAGACAAGCTTAATCTGACGCGCTCGAGTAAATCCAAAATCCCCCTTTGGGCTCCCCGACTATTACTTGAATAATAAATAATCAACTTAAAACTTAAATTCCATTGATTGAAACTTGGTGTAAAAAATCAAGAAGAGTTTTAAAATTATATTCTTGTAATCGAGGTCTTAATAACATGCTCAAAACTTACGTGTTATCTGTAAACTAAGCTTAAACTTTGCCTTCCATGTTATCCAAAATGTAAATTGATAAATGTTAAAATACTTTCTTCCTGAACAAATGTTTAAATTTTAAATTAGATTGGATGGTTGGTGGTATATAATGTAAAAATAAATAAAACGTTACATAAACAATAGTTTTATTCGTACAAAATATCCTTATTTACATTTCTAACTTTATATTGGTTAAGCTGAAAATTTCAGTGTCATGAAAGTAGATGTTTGTAGACAACACATTATATTAATATCATAATAATTTAATTTTATACTAAAATACTGAATATAGGTCTCACTATATTGATGGCAAAAAATATAACAATAAATTAATTTAATAGATATGGCGGGACGATGATAATTGATAATAATAAAATAAATGACCATAATTCAACTTTGATTTGGTCTGTTATAGATGGCATTACTTATACTTATTTAAACCCACATTTTATTTAATTATTATTATATCGTGTAATATATGAAAGGTGTTTAAATCTTTGGATTTAACAAATTGTAAACCTAACACAATCATACACAAAGAATTTTAATACAATGAAAAATATAAGTTTCTAAAGTAAATAGGAATTATGTTTCTTTATAAGTATGTATAAGTATACGTGCATAATTATATTACAATCAACAAGAGAAACGTAAAATCATTTGGAATGTTTTCTTTTATTATAAAGCCAGCGCGTACTAATCACTTGTCACACTCAGGGAATTTTTGTATTTAGTCACTGCGTCCATGAAATATCTTGTATTCAAGTGCGCGCACCACCGAATGGCAGGCCGCAAACGTGCGTTTTAAGTGTTAGGTTTCCGTATTCGTTTTCCGCATTCGGACACTAGATTGTATTTTAACAGAATTGGTTCCGTACGGGGTAAAGTGAACGTGTTTGCTAGCTATTGTATTTTCAATTTTTAAAATTTCAATGCATTCGGGTGTCCGAATGGGAATCCCGCATTCGAAAACCTAATACCGAAAACGAAAAGTTTGCGACCGACCATAAAATGCTTCACAGAGAGATGAGACATATTTTTACATACTTTTTTTAAATGAGGTCAGACTTTCATAATTATTATTAACGGCCAGTCGGTTAATCATAATAATATTAGGGGTATACACAATCAGTTCCGCACGTTCGTAAAACGAAGCAGTTTAATTAATGTATTTATTTGTTATGTATAAACTAATTCCAATTTTTCCACTCATCCAATTTTAGTGCCAATATTCTCATTCCTTTGTATGCACAATTCACATTAATCACTGTACTACTGTACCAGCGATGAAATGGAATTATACTGAGGCCAATTTTAACATCACATAACTATATTTCATTATGTGATGTTAAAATTGGCCTCAGCTCAGCTAAAATGTAAGTCGTGATATGTCGGCTGGGTTTGGCATGATGCGACGTAGGTCCAGCAACTAGTTATGAATCAACTACCCTGATAGTACCATGGGGGAAATTGAGAGCCAGTTGACGGACCTACGCCACTTGGTCGGAATATGTCAATTCCGTATAAGTCTGTCTGTCGGTTGGGTTTGTCATTACGCGAAGAGCTTAGATACACAATTTGGCTCCGAATCAATTTCCCTGATAGTACATGACTGCTGCAAATTGCTGTCTCACCAAAAAATTTTTCCGGCCAAGCTGCCTACACGGTCCTTATAAATGTTTATTATAAATGTTTATTATACATGTCCGTCGAGTTCACATCTCACAGCGCCAACGGGAAAGTTCTTTGCGCCCCATAAGCTATCGTCCTCGCTACCCACGCGGTGAAATGTGTCAACACCACAATCTGGCCGATAGTGCTGAGAGCTTGGACGGAGAACACCGTCGCCACGAAGTCGTATAGCAGTTTAGGTGAGAACACCGACCAGACGAACAGATGGTTTCGGAATACTGTCGCCACGACGCAGTACACCATCAGCTGGTAGACGCGATGCAGCGCGTATATGTTGACCACACGCCATATACGTTGTAGGTACCTGTGGAAGATATTGTAAGTTACCTATGGCTATTAAATTTGATAACTGAAACATAATGTTTAACGATAAAAGTGCATCTTTTAGAACTGAGAGAGTCAAATTCGGCGACGGAAACGAATTTTAAAATTCGCGCCGAATCGTCCGCTGTCAAAATCAAAGAGGGCTTGACTTCGATTCGTTCTGTTAGATGTGTTTTCACCATTAGGATTAAGTTTAAGTGCGGGAAATTTTTAGGCAAAGATTGGGATGTATTCAGGACAGTACAGACTCATGTTTTATTGCGATATATGTTTTCAGTATATTTTATATTAGGATGTCAATATGCTAGTTGCCTGTAAAAATAAAAAATAAAAGAGTTTAACATTACGATAGTTTGATTAATTAAATTGTTAAATATATTGGTTTTCGTTCCTATAATTACGATAGTTTTTATTATATAAATTTTTAATAAAATTTTTTAAATCGCCCTTTGTTAATCTGTGTATCACGTGATCCGAAACGCTGTCCGCCATGATGAGAGTCTATCACGTCACTAACTCCAAAACAAACAATAACGAAGGTGGTGTTAGGTGTTCATATTTTTTATTATAAAATTTATATAATAAAACCTTTTTTTTAATTTAATTAATGTTATCATCATGGCAGATAGGGTTTCGCGGGCATTCGAAATTACATAAATTTTAAAGTTGTTTTATGACTATGTAGCGAGATTATTTTGAGGACATAAAATTGGCTATGTTATAAAATAAATTGACCTACTTTTGCAAATAGTGTCCAACACCCTGTTGAGTTATTGTTGCGATAATAACGCCGCAATGGAAGTTGTCGAAGCATACGATATTTTCGACCACGACAGAAAATATCGCGCCTGTGTGGGGGAGGCCTCGAAAGATGTTAAGAAGTGGTGGATATTTTTTATAAGAATTATGGGGCCAGCGAGTAGATAGGTCACCTGATGAAAACTATTTGCAGTCACCCATAGACACGTGTAACATCCGAAGAGTATCAAGTGCGTTGCCGGTCTTTTGATGATGGAATAGGGATAGAGAATGAGTTACAAAGAAGTTATTGTCTTTTTGCTCAAGATTGACGGTATGGTTCATTAACCCTTTGTAAAGTCTATACAAACCGCGATTGTCAAACACAAATAATTTTTGACAGGGGATTATAGAACTATACCGCCAATCTTTAGTGAGTGCAATAATAGGTCTCCGGTAAACTCGGTCACTGAACATACATGATGTTTTACGCGCAAAAAACACGCTGTTTTACGCCAGTTTTTTGTGCGGCCGTGGTATCCCCATTCGTAAATAAGCATGGCTCCCCTACGGAAAGATAGTTGGATAAACAATATCTGTTTCGGGTCCCACCTAGTCCAGTGCGGCGCGTGTCTCGCGACGGCGGCGAACATCGCGGCACCTGCGACTGCGGGCGCGGCGTACGCGTGCAGGCCCATGCGGGCCGCGACGAGTGGGGCGCTGTACTCGCGGAGACCGACGTACCCCGAACCCAGGTCCACTGACGCCAGGCTGTTGGAGTTGCCCTGGAAGAGATTCGGCGTTATATAAACATAAAGGCCGTACAGAAAGTGAAACTCGGTTGTGCGCGCGGCCCCATGTGTGCGTGCGCTTGTGATAACACTACTTTCATACATGTGACAGTGACGCGGCAGGCATCGTCCGAGTAACCTAGGCTCACGCACACATAGGGCCACGCGTGCTAAGACACATACTATACTATTTGTCATTACTCGATAGCGACTACGTAAAATTTTACAGCGCCTCCAGTGGTCACTGGCGGAACTAAAGATGCACTACTAAAAATTTACGTAGTCGCTATGGAATATCGACAAATACTATTGCTTGAAACTCATGGTAGAGCCACAAGTCACTAAGTACATATATGTAATAAAATTTATCAACCCACAGTTAATGATAGCCGGAATCGGAGAATTGGGATTCTTGTGCTCCTTAAACATAGGTATGTCCCATACACGTAAGTCACAATATATAAGCAAAACTCACCTGATAGAAGAAGAACAGGTGCCCAATCCACAAATGTGCTAACGCCTGACTCAGGTATTCCACTCCCTCAGTATCCCGCCCCGGTCTAGAATCCAGCAGCTTATGATCTAGACATTTCGACGTCAGCACACAAGTGAAATATATACTTGGCACCATAATCACATTGTGTGGCCTCATCAGCAATACGATAATCAACATCAGCTGATTCAACATTATATGTGACAAGGAACGGGCTAATTTCAGTTTCACTTCGTCCAAATTCCACGGATCATCCATTTGGTCGTAGAAGTAATCTTCGTTTTTTTCCTTCGGCTTCTTGTACTCAAATTTATTCTCTTTGATTCCACACTTAAGACCACCCACATAGGTGGCTAGCTCGAATACCACCTGGGCTAGTAATAGGCACCAGAATACGTTGACTATGAGAACGGGATCCCAGTTCTTGATGATTGGGAACGGTGTGTAAAGAGAGTCTACGGCTATTCGATGACATAGTATACAAGATGTAGCCACTACTGTGACCGCTGAGTGTATCTGCATATAGTTGTTCATATATTGAACGTTCCAGAGACATATACCGAGTGTTACTATGGTACCTGAAGAGTAACAGAAAGCAGTGATTAAAACTTTTTTTTTGCTTTTAGATGGCAATATTAGTGGCCTTTTTTAATTGAAGACATGAGTGGAAGGAGCGGGTAACTAACGTTTTAAAAACTGAACTGAACGGAAAATGTTTTGAAATTAAAATAATGAGGTTTTGATGTACAGCTATAAAGACAAGCTAGGTAATGAAGTCGCAAAATTGCAAGATTTATGAAAATTTTTTTAGGAAAACAAAGCTCTCTTTTAGGAAAAACTCGAATGTTATAAAATGTCAGTTATCCGCTTCTTTCACTTACGACTTCAATTATAGTCGTTAATGCGCTCTAGTCGACAAGAGATGTCGCTGTTTGGCGCACACATACATCGCACTATCCTCGACACCACGATGTTTGTTATTGCTGTTTGAAGTTTGAAGGAAAATTCTCTCATTTTACCTTCGGTCGAGAGTCCAACTCGCACTTTGTCAGTTTTTAGTTACCCAAAGAGTAAAAACTTCGATGTCTGTCCGTCTGTTTGTCTCCAGGACTCAAGAACGGTAATAACTAGAAAGTTGAAATTTTCACAGAATATGTATTTCTGTTGCCGCTGTAACTACAAATACTAAAAACAAAATAAAGGATAAATTTAAGAGGGTCTCTCATACAACAAACGGGTTTTTTGCCTAAAAAAGAAGAATCTCTTTTATATTATATAGCGCTACAGTACCTCCACATCGCGCTATCGCTTGTATGAGATGGTAGTTTGTTATAACTGTTCAACAATCTGAACAAAAATTTTCACATTTTTCGCTCTTTACGAAACGGTCCAACTCGCCCTTGGCCGGTTTTATTTTTTTAATGTGACTTATCTACAAGAACGTGTACTAACCTACAACTAGATGCGCTTGCAAGTAAAAGGCGTTTTCAGGAGCGTTGAGCCAGTCGGCAGTATCCGGCAGGAACAGCCAACGATCGCCGGTCTGATTCATTGTACGAAGATACCTGGAAAATGTAGTAATTCAACATTGGGGGTGCTATACTTCGGCACGAATGAGCCGACTCGACTGGAGTAATACTACGGCCTCACAGAAAACTGGCGTGAACCGGCGTTGTGCTGTGTTTTGTTCAGTAAATGAGTTTACCGGTGGCCCAACGTCCCTAATCCCCTATCCCTATTCCCTTATAAAGGCCGGCAACGCACTTGTGATTCTTCGGATTTTACAAGTGCGTTGTAAAAAAAAGGTAGTGTCATCATAAAAAAAAGTTAATACGTTTACCGGAGACCCAGCTGGCCACAACTCAGCTCCTATCCCTATTCGATCATTAACAAGGCCAGTAACGCTTCTGACGTTGCAGTGTCCATAGGCGACGAACACTCTCACCAGATAACCCTTCAGCCCCCCCAATTTCATTAAAAAAAATATATAACTTAACTCACCTATGTAAAGCAATCAATAGAACCCACTGCGGCACAACACCAATCCCAACGGAGCTCATACGGTTCTCCAACTCTGGTTTCTCCTGTACTTCAGTCGCTCCGGACCAACGTTTAGCAAAATACATCACTATCACCACTATAGTCCTAACCAGCACGAAGAACATCAGGGTATTCCAGAAATAGTACCAGGTCATATGCTCCTCTTCTATGAAACTGGTACCGAAGAAGGACCAAGCGTGGAACATGGTACCGATGATCAGCAAATAGTCTATAGCGTTCAAATCCTTGAGTACACTTAAATCTTTAGTTCTTTCCACTCCTGATTTGACTAGGAAATAGCATATGGTAAACGCTAGGGATGCCACGAAAAACGGTATAAGCCATAGAGGTTTGAAGGAGCAGATCTGGCTTTTGGTCTCCGTTATAAAACACGATGTTGTCAATACGCATGTGGTGATTGTGAATATTATTAGGAAAGCTAGAATTGTGCCCTTCCTGCCATCACGGTGCATTCTTGTCGCGCTTATTTTCCTGTTGTTGTCGGATTGTAGAGAGTATAAAGTTATGCAGAGCAACGCGGCGGCGATCTGAAAGAGTTTTTTTTCGTTGAGAAACATATGTTTATACTAGCCAAACAAAGTGTTAATAATTATTAAGGACGTGTGTGTATGTCTGTAAGTTATACAGGGTGTGACGAAAGTGGTCAAACTTCAGGGATCGAATGAATTCCTGCCCTCTTAGACGGGTGTCAAGCGAGTATCGCTTACGAGGATCGCTTGTCGTGTTTTTGTATGGGATTGACGTAGACGAACGAAAAGTCACGTGATCTAGTTGAGTTCGAATATGTCAATCCCATACGAGCAAGCGAAGTGATTATTGCCAACGTTAATCGCTTGCTACTTGTCTAGCGGAGCTGATATAGAGCTCACTGTGAAAGAAGCAGCGCTGAAAGCGAAACGCTCCTCCTCCATATCAACTATAACTGGGAGAAATGTTATTCTTTTATATCCACGCGTGTTTCGTAAAAAGGGGTAAAAATTTTCCGCTCGCGTATTAATATATAAATTACAACTACCTGTTGCCCGCGACACGTCCTCGTGTGATTTTATAAATTATCCCGTTTTTATAACATATTTTGATTACTTCTCGGCTCCCCCTACCCCAGTTTTTTTTGGTGAAAGAGATGATTATGAAACGATTAGCACGAAGAAAATAATAGGTCAAGAAGCCTATTCTCGCTAGTAATTTTTGAGATTAGTATGTTCATACAAACAAGTTCTTCAGCTGTATGTTATTAGAACAGTTAAAAAAATACTCACAGCATACAACAACACAATGGCCAAGCCGATGGCGAACATGTCGAACTCCGTGGTGGTCTCTGTGAGCATTTTGGCCATCTCCTCGAGCGACTCGTCGTAGAACTCCTTGGCTATTTTGGCCGCACTCTGAGCGCCAGTCGCCAGATATCTCGCGAACTGAGTTTGGGCTCGTAGGAATTGTTTGTACACCTCTGAAATTTTATAAACGAAAATTTAGAAGTTTAGAAAATTTTATATTTTCTTAAGTTAACTAACTAATAGTAGTTTAAAACATTATAGTTTCTCATGATATTTTTACATTTTTACTATGCAGGTTCCTTTTGCAAGTTTGCTTATCAAACGTGTCGACTTTCGGAAAGCGTACTCGACACACCTATTAAATACCTTCCTTAGATATTAAATATGGATGAGGTGGGCCTTCGGTAAACTCAATCCCACCAAAAACATTATGTAAAAAAGCTGGCCAAGTCTCGATTGAGCTGCTTGTTTATCGCAAAAAAGTAATGAATTCTAGACAAAGGCATGCCAAGTCAAAGGCTCCTTCCTGGGATTTGTTTATCATTATAGTTAATGTTATACGACTGACCGCAACACTTTTACTCACTACAAACGTCTACAAACGTTCTTTTTATTTGGCACAGTTTTTTTTTTGTTTCTTTTAGGTTTCCGTACCCAGAGGGTTATCGTCTATCTGTTTTCAGGCTCTATCTCAAGAAAGGTAATAACTAGAGTTAACATTTTCACTGATTGTGTATTTATTAAATATGTAAGCAGCCTCACATAATAACATCATCGAGGTATATAAGTTTATGCCAAATTTTAATTGGAAAAAAATATTGATTATCCTAGTTTTTATAAATTTATATGACGAACTTCAGATCTCTGAGTTTATTGAAAGAAAATAGTAAGTGACCTACAGACTTGAAATTTTGAATTTTTAGTATGTGTTTTGGAGCTTACTAAATGGTGAAAATTTCAGCTTTCTGATATTATCGTGTCTGGCGTCGTGCAGCAGGTACAGGTGCTGCCGCGTGTCCATCGGCATGAGGGCGGGCAGCACTCGGCCGGTGCTGTCGCCGGGTAGTATTAGTGCCGAAGCATCTTCCCCCCACTCACCAGTATCGGCGCTAACGTGTCTGGCGTCGTGAGCCGCCAGCACGTGCAGCAGGTACAGGTGCTGCCGCGTGTCCACCGGCATAAGGGCGGGCAGCACTCGGCCGGTGCTGTCGCCGGGTAGCGGTGCGTTGAGCAGCCACGCCACAGTCGGCGCCACGTCCACCTGGGCTACTGTGGGACCAGGGCCAGGGCTGAAATGTTTATGCTGATTAAGTGTAAAATTTATTGTAATATTATAAACTACTTGGTGCCCGCAATTTCGTTGCGCAAAAATTTGTATATCACGCGAGAACCGTACATTTTTCCGGGATAAAAAGTATCGTATATGTTGCTCAGACCCAATAATAGCTATTAAACAAAAAAAGATTTATTCAAATACGTCCAGTAGTTCCTGGGATTAGCGCGTACAGACAACTTTTTTTTTCGATATGTGTTCTTTTACTGACGACTACGACTTACTTAGCACCCCCACATTGATTTTCTTGTAAAAAAATTAAATGTACGGACACTCCAATTTCACTGTTTTATTACATGTATAAATTACAACGTTCCTCTGTCTTTCAAGCCTAAGCCTCTTCCTGAAATGAGGTGTGGGAATGTCTATATCTTCCGACCGGGCGAGATGTTATGCCCGGCCAGGAAGAAGCCCACGTGATACATTTCGTCTCTCGTATACATAATTTATAGGTATAATATAGTGCCGGACATAGAAATCTTCGATAGCGCGATTCAGGATTATTTTAAGTACCTACAATGGTATAAATATAACTCCCAACGGCGCGGTGGTCAGTTTCACTGAAACCAGGCCTGCTACGCAGAACTAATCTTATAGTGCCCTGCTGTCTGCGCGGCGAACGAGAGCACTCTCTCTTCCTTAACTCTCATAATCCATTATGACGGTTGACCGACACTCTGGCGAGAGATTAGGTGGCATTCCACATGCCCGTCCGTCGCATGGATCATCTTTCTTGTCAGACAGTCAGGTGATCAGCCTGCTTTGCATCTAATATAGGAACACTAATCTACGACCTCCGAGTCCACAGCCACGCTCTGTATAACTAGACCACGGCGGTATCTATATCATGTCAAATCATCACATTGTCATTGTGTCATGTCACTATCTTCGGTACTTACGGGTGCGGGCACTGGAAGTCAGCGGGTCTGGCGACCACCATGGGCACCAGCACCTCTGCCGCGGAGGACCCACCGTGGCCGCCCGCGTCGCGCATGCCGTGATCCCCGCAGACTATCAGAGTGCCGGGACGGTTCTACAACGTAACGTTACGACTTTACTTTACCGTACAACGTTTCGACTTTGCAGAAATTTTGTCCGTAGATACTTTGAGTCCCGGGGAAGAACATAGGATACTTTTATCACGGAAATATACACGGTTCCCGCGCGAAAACGCGGCGCGTAACCGAGTAGCGAGCGTCATCTGGGGGCACGGCAGTGCCCGCGCTAAGATGAGCCAAAAATGAAGTCTAGTATATAAATAACTAGTTGTTGCCCGCGACTACTCTTTTTTACAAAATTTTGAGTACTGCTCGTCTCTTGTCAATCGTAGCATAAGGATCCTATAGCCTTCCTCGATAAATGGACTAACCAGCACAAAAATAATGTTTCAATTCCGTCTAATATACTCGTAGTTCCTGAGATTACCGCGTTCAAACAAAAAGATCAGACAAACAATTATAAGTTTCAATTTAGAAGCGAGAAAGTTAAGTGACGTCACTGTTGTGATATTGTGTAGAAGCGTAACGTCACTTTGTGGTTTAAAAAAGTATCGAAAAAAACCATAAATAACTGTATTTTTTTTAAATTAAAATAACTTACCCAACTCTCCATGGCCGTATATATTTTTTTGACCACCTCATCCATTTCTAATAACTTAGGTTTAATTTTAGGACTCCTAGCGCCCTCCAGGTGTCCTATGTGGTCTAGACCGAGGTAATGTAGAACTAGGAAGTCAAACGAGGGGTTCCTTTTCTCATCCGGAGTAAGGATTTTGTCGAGATGTCTCGTCACATTGTTGTCGACCTGAAAATTTTAAGAAAAATGTACCATGGGGGATATTGAAACATAGCCAGTTGACCGACCTACGTCATATGGTCGGAATATGTCAATTCCGTATAAATCGCCATCTGTCGGCTGGGTTTGACGTAACTCGACCAGCTTACTTAGATCTGCAATCTGGCTCTGTTTCAACTTCCTTGACTCTACTTATGTTGATTAGTAGTAATTTCTAGCAAATTTATGAAAAGTTTTCCATCTGTGAAACTAACTATTATTATAATGCTTGCAGTTTAATATAAAAATATTTGTTGTTTAAAACCTAACAAGCTTCAAGCACATGCGAAATTTTTGGCTAATAAAACACTGTGAACACATTTTTTTTTCAACTTTTTTTATTTTACTTAGAGCCGATTCTGATAGGCTATCCACAACTTTTTTGACACATTCTCCATACATCATCTGTCAAATAAAGTTGTGGGTAGACTATCTGTAAGAGGCCCTTAAAGCACTAACTAATCCATGACGTAGAACGATATGGCCCTGTCAGACCAACTCCGCAAGTAGCCACAGCCAAGTGTCATCACTACATAGCTACAAGGATTTTTTTAAATGATATTTAGAGGGCAAGCGAGCAGACGGGTTACCTGATGGAAAGCAACTGCCATCGCCCATGGACACTCGTGACATCTAAAGAGTCACAAGTGCCTTGCCGGGAATAGGGAATGGTAACAGGGATAGGTGGATTAGGGAAGTTGGGCCACCGGTAAACTCACTCGCTGAACGTAACACGGCACAACGCCGTTCCACGCCAGTTTTCTGTGAGTCCGTGGTATCGCTCCGGTCGAGCCAGCCCATTCGTGCCGAAGCATGGCTCTCCCACAGCAATGAGCAACCGTATTATGTACTTGAGATCGGAAAATGTCTAATTGATACAAGTCTCCACCGAGGTTGCAGGTTCGAACCTGCATCCTCTCGACTGCGAACCAAAGAAAATTTTTAGAGCGTCCGTAACCTAATAGGTGAGACACCCATTAGGCTATTTGGCTTTGCGCCACTAACCCCTCCTTTATGTCTGGTTTACACATATTAAGTAGATAAGTAGGTAACTAAATTTTAACTTAATTAATTACATGTAAACACAAGATTTAGTAGCAGGTGGCAAGTTAAGTCACTTCAAATTAAGTTAAAATTTAGTTAACTACTTATCTACGTAATACGTGTAAACCAGACTGAGTTCCGACTTACCTCTGTGTAATCCGTGACGTAGAACGACGTGGTCCCATCGGACTCCGCCCACAGCCCCGGGAAGAGTCTCAGCCAAGTATCGTCACCGTACATGACGGACCGGCGACCGCGCGACGATAACGCGCGTAAAACGCTGTCACCGCGCACGGCCGGCGCGCCGAAATTTAACGCCACGTCCGCAAACGTTGAAACACTACCCGTCATCATAGCCTGGAATAGTAAAGTTATAAGAATCGTAATGGCGGCTGTGCACTCCCGCCGAGAGATCTCGGGGCGAGACTTTCGCCCGAGGTTGACGGGCGAGACGGGCGAGTGCACCCATTTACACTCTCGCACTCGGGCTGTCTCGCATTGTCTTGGCGAGGGTATAAACGCAATAAATATTTTTTTATCTTTTACACGTAAAGAGCCAAAACACATAACCCCGTTGAGGCACCACCACGCAAAAACGCTATAAGTTTGGAACGACTTTGCCGCAAACTTAGACAGTATAATTCCGCAAGGCTTTTATGTATTTATACGGACTCGCACCGCCAAAACAGGCGGTAAATTTATTAAGTCATAGTGAAAAGTTAAAAATAACCAAAAATCCGCTAATTGCGGCAATGTGGTGCCGCAACGTTGTTTTTTTTTTCGGCCCTAAGGGCGGCCACAACTTTTCAAATATATATAACCAAATACGTACATATACAATTATACAAACCAGTATGGGCATGCAGCAACTAAATCAACCATAGATACATCAGACAGGACACTTTGCAATAGCTTTTACAAAATGTGTATGAGCTATTGCAAAGTGTCAGCCGCGCCGCGTATCCTACCCACTATAGTAGGGTATGCTTCGCTTCCTGATAAATTTCCGATAGGTTATTCACAATTAATTGACCATGTTTTCCATACTTCATTTGCCAGGTACTTTGTTGATAGCCTAAGCACTTATCAGGAAGTGGTGAAACGGTCTCTTAGTATCTAAATTATTGACCTGGTTATTAATGCAATAATATTACATGTTCATATGATATCAATTACTTCACAAACGGCAAGTGAACCATGGATGTTACACAACAGTTAACTGCGGTAGTTAAATTTCAAGCCTAATTAATTTTAGTTGTAATTACTACAATGTGCTGTTGTTTTCTATTCGTTGTTAGTTAGTAGCAGAGTTAATGAAAACACATCACTAATAACTCTTAGAGTTATTAGTGATGTGTTTTCAGTATTATTTACAATTTTAGGCCTTGAGATAGACTAAATTATAGTAATTTTCTGGATTCCTGTGATTAAAGCACAATATCTAAACAAACTAGAATATTAAAAACAAAACATACTGCAGTTTTTGTGCACTAAAATTATGAAAATTTTTAAAACCTGGGTAAAAATTATACCTAAGACATAGATTAAGTCTGCACTGGGCAGTTTTTTATACTTAGTTTATAAAAAACATGCAATAAGCAATGGGGACATGAAAGTTTATTTTGTCAATAGCTACACCAAAGAAAAAACAATTTTTGTTAAAAATAGTTATATTTTGTATGCTGCCGTCCTGTAAGCTAAAAAGCCGCTATGTACAAAAAGTACTTTTTAGCTATGAACAAAAAACGTGGCAATTTTCTGAAAAGTGTGCTACTTCATAATTACAATATTCATTTTAATAACACTATGACTATAAAAGCTGCAAAAATTTTGGTAATTCACGTCAATAGAGCTTTTTTTTCTGATTAAGATGGCATCAAAATGTCAAAATCGAATAGATGTTGGTTAACAGCATTTAAGCTTGAGGACGACAGTATATGAAGTACTTTGAAGAAACTTGCTATCAAAGGTTGTCATTTAATGTTTTTTCTTTGGATACTGCACCACCACCAATTCTCTAGCACTTATAAATGAAAGCTCAAATTAAAATAAAAAACAAAAGCAGTGAATATACAAAGTGACACTTGCAAATATATCCCTCCAGAAGTTTATTGTGCGTCGCCACTGTGCTTTCTCCTTCTTACGTTCTGGTGACTGTACAGAATATAAAATCATTTAGTGATTAAAGTTTGATTTTTTAAAATATTTTAAATTATTTTTTCTTTGGTATTGCTGTTTATGTGTTAAGTTACTTTCACCAGTGTGTATTTGTAAAAATTTTCCAAGTCCTACAATTATCTTTTTTATACACAAATAAAACTATGTTTTTAAATACTATAGCCAAAAATAAATTAAATTTATATTAAAGTTATATTTGCTACTTTATAATTTAAATGTTATTTATCATATATTATTGGTTTATTGAAGTGTTAAAATTATTTCTATCACTATTATTATTGAAAATTATGTTACCTTAATCCTAGGCATAGTGACTGTAGGTGGTTCTGCCACTGATACGTAAATGCAGGCAGATTTGTTCCTCAGTAGCTGGCCAGTGAATGGCATATATTCCTCACTGGCAAAGTCGTACCTTAGTCCGTCTATCACCATTAATATGACAGTGTTTTCACCAGCGTCATACACACTGTGCCCGTCAATACTGAAATGACAACATTTTATATCCATAGTTAAAAGAATATATATTATGCAGTCAAATTGTGAAACCTCCTCCTATTTTAGAAATCAGTTAAAAAAAAACTTTAAAAGTTTTTGTTTGCCTGTATTTAAATGCTAGAATGACTTGAGATATTTTACAAAAAATCATAATAGGGAGATACTTCAAACTTCAAAAAATTAAATAAGCTAGATATGGGGTTATTATCATAGCTTATTTAATTTTTTGAATTTAATGGTTTCTTCAGAATCTTTGTGTAACTGAGTATTGGAAAACATTATAAATGCAACATTTATTTTTGGTAATGGTGAAACAGTACTGTCACATTCTAAAATGTAAATTACATTGCAACTTTATTTCTTACCTGACTCCTTCTATATAGTTTGGGAGGTCATCCATCCTGCCCATCTTCCCTGAGTGATATTTTAAAGGAAAGAATCCATACAAAAACATCGTCAAGGAGCCCAGGGCCGTAAACAACAGCCACAAGGCCGTCCACCGGTGGTTTAACCATGACAACATCGTTATGTTAGTTATGTTCGAACTATAACGAAAACGCAACTGGTATAACGATTTTCTTCCAACTGCTCATATCCATGCAGCCATTTACCCCACTAGTATTAAGCAACTTCCAGTTTATTAGGATATGCACTATCAATTTGTGAGATCTTGATAGCAAAGATAAAAATTTGTAGTCTTTAATGAATGTCAAGATTTAAAATTACTTTTAGCAGACTTTATTGTTATGCGTAAAGATCATTAGATTTATTAACATAAACAATGTAGAAATTGTGTTTTTATAATCCATAATCACATATTTTTATTATAATATGAATTTGTTTACATGGACATTTTCCGAAAAATAACCTATTTCACGTTGACACTTGATATAACAAATATATTTGACATTTGACATCGTTTTTTTTTTCAGGGTCAAGTTCTATCAGAAGGTCAAATTGCATTTGGTAATTGGAAGCGATGACTGACGAGTTAACGAGTATAACTGGGTACCTCGTCCATCGCAATGTACCACAACACCGCGTCAGTATTAACTGACTTTCTCACGACACCGACCGGTCAGCTAGCAGAGCAATGTCCCTCTCAGGCAGCACGTGCCATTTGGTCCATCGGCCTCGTAAGACAGCATTTTGACTACACTGAAAACCACGCAGCAGCATCACAATTCCAATTTACTTGAACTTTCCGATTCACTGGAATGCACTAGCAATTCAAACGACAAGGCTTCAATAGTCTTCCGGTTTTCCGGGGCAACGATATAGGGGCAATACGGGGCCGGCAACAGCGAGTAGTGACCGGGCATAAGACGTCGCCCAGTCGCAAGATATTCCTTTACGGCAACCACGTTTATATAATATATGCACAATGCACATATTATGAGTCATGACTCATCATCATACATCCATGTTCTATTGTTATAAAAGAAAATAAGTAGTCTTATTATTAATATTTTGCGGGTGTCTTCGCAAAATTAGTAATGTAATGCCCCACGCATTACACCGTGAAGAAGGTCAAAGACAGTCAATTCATAATGATAACATTATTATGATTCTAAAATAAGATATGTTACGCACCTAGGTCGTAGGTAGGCTAAAATCATTGTTTTCATTGTCATCAGTGTAAAAATAAATTCTATGTGCAATAAATAACTACTTAATTGTGCATAGTATTAGTATGAGAATTACCAACATGATTTATGAATCACATATTTGGGAAACAATATTAGCAATATTAAAAAAAACGCAAATTAATTTGTAAATCCGTTTGACTTTGTAATTTAAACATCCCCATTTGTCTTATGACCATATAATTAATTTTTCAAACACCATCTCAAAATTTTTTGATCATGCTCTTAAATATTAAGCGCTGACTATAAATAAAAACCACTCGCCTCCTCCCCCGCGTTCAAAAAACAAAGGGAAAAAGGAGGTTTCGATCAAGGAGTGTCCTCTCTCTAAAAAGGACCGAAAGTGCGATCATGACGGGTTCATAAAAGTCGAAAGGAAGAATAAGAAACCCGCCGTCCGCAAGGCATGTCCAGGCGGTCCAACGGTCGAACAGGTCGTGGACTACATCAGAAGCAAAACCCACTTCGTCTTGAGGGTCGAGCGCTTGGAGTCCCGCCATAAAGTGAACTTTAGCTCCTTTGTGGTGAGGATCGCGTCGCATCATCTGTCGACCTTCGAGAAGGAGGAGTTCTGGCCGCATGGAGTCGTCTTCAGGAGATTCCGAGGACGACTTCCGAACACCGCGCCCACGTCGCACTCAATACGTGTTTAGTGTTAGTTTTAGTATAAATATATGTATGTTAGTCTGTAAGGTATTTAAATTATTGGGTAAATATGCCAGAAATAAATGGTAAAATAAAATAAAATATAAATAGGGGCCAAGGGTTCCTAAGTATTACCCGGCCGTACATTATAAGGATATGTGATCAGAATAATCTGGAACCTTGCTGTGCCGGATCGCACTATTTTTGATAAGTTTGCAAGGTTTGTCTGTGCAGTATGGATTTCGGCAGGCGTCTATCAGAAATTCTTATTTTGTGGCCGGGTGTGTTTTATGTTACTTATATCGATTTCACCGTTCACTGTTAAAGTAGCAGCGCTGAAAGAGCAAATTATTTGTAATATGTAGATTGTAGGTATCTACGGGCAAGCGCCCTAGCGCCATAACTTTTTCAATACAAAAAGTGTCCTTCTTTCAGGGCCCTTTTTTTTTAATGTGAAGTCTATACAGGGTACTGACGGACACTTTATACACCCTTGTATATTACTACTTTGGTTTGTTTTGATTTAAAGGACGTTCTCTCTCCCACGGCATTCTGACGTAGTTTATCATTATCCCCTGACGTAGTGTTTTCTGGAGTTTTTCGCGACCCTGACGAAGTTCAAGGTGTGAGTCACTGAGTCAGCCGTGTGGGTTGCTGTTCTATTTAAATCACAACTGAAACTCCCATCCCGTAGTCTCTCGAGAAACGCAGCGCGCGCCTGCAACGAACTTTACACACACAAGGTAGATTTTTTTTGTATCTGAAAATACTTTTTTATTCGAGGAAAATGAAAGTGTTTTGCAAGTTTTCCCATTATAAATATTTTCCATTGAATTATTCCACCCTTGATTCTGGGTGTTTATAATTTTTGTTGTTAATTAAAATGATGATTATCAAAAACTAACTTTTCCCGCGGCTTCGCTCGCGTGGAATTCGAAAACTGGTAAAATTCGTTTGTTTTAAATAGGGATGTATTTTCTAAACCAAAGGAGGACAAACAAATAAACACATTTTCCTATTTATAATGTTCGTAAGGATAGAAAGGATGATCAATAAATAATTACTTAAAGTGGTGCCTTGACGATGGAGACCTATACTCGTATACCATCGGGTGCCGCCGGAGAAAGATAAAAATGCAAATGCTTATTTTTAGGGTTCCGAGCGTGAAAATTAGTAAGAAAGTACGATTTTTATGTTACAGTAAAAATTTGCGGTCTCATGAGATAATTTTTTTATACTTACCGATAAATAATTTTGTAGCAGATGCTAAGTAAAATGATTTTAGTTAAGAACATTAGAATGATGCTGAAGATAACACTGATACCCTCACAGAGTTTCATTCGGTTATTAGAATTGCTTTAAGCGATTGTTTAATTAAAGCCACTTAAAACAAAGTTTATCCAAGGTATGTCAATTGCATCACATCCAAATGGATCTACAATCCTCGGTGAATCAGATTCTGGAGAGGTTCCAAAATTCTCCATATGATAATATTGTTTTAGAATACGTCCCTGATTTTTTATAGACCTGTTGATGTCTCTTGTTGATAAATATTTGTGAAAACACTAAATTATGATAAAAATGCCCACGACGACGACGAAGACGTAGATTTCACTTTGTTTAGACGTTATCCTTTTTGTTAAAAACAAGCCAAACTAAATGATCTGCTAATGAAAATTTCCAAGGATAATATGACAAGTAGAGGTGAAAATTTCGGATGGTGTCGTCCATGGTGTTATGATCACCTCCGAAAGCCACTAGCCAGACAACTATAATTAGTGGTTAAATGATTTTTACGAATGGACGAAAAGCAAATTTAAAGTATAGCCACTAGTAAATCTAGCTAGATTTACTAGTGGCTATTTTTTAATTTGCTTTCTTATCGCACTTCATTGGCTGCAACTTGCAAACTCCAGTTTTGGTTTATGACACAATCTCTTTCCCACTCTATCCAATGACACAAAACTGATAAATAAACAGTCCTCGTTGAATGCCGACAACTCTCGTTTGTTTTGTCGGCGTTATTTTCGGCGATTACGAAAATGTCGGCCGGTGTTAAAATAACTCGGCTATTATTGTGCACAAATAAATGCATTTTCACGTAACGAAGAGCCGCGATGAAGCTTTATTATCTGCACTAAAATTGTTCTTAATTTAGGCACTGAGAACTGCTACAATTTAATTTTGCCTCTACAAAATTAGTGTAGTATTACAATGGTATTCTAATGTAAACAACTGCAAAATATATTACAATTATAATACATAGAAGCAAAGAATTTGCTAAGTGAAACACATTAAATACAACAATCCAAAAATTTAATAGATATTGAACTTTGATCATGAACCTATAGCCAGTGGCGTAACTACAAGGTGGCAAGTCGGCAAAATGCCACGGGCCCCCAATCGGAAGGGGCCCCCGATTAGCCTCCCTAGAAAAGTGGCAAGCGATTGTTTATTACAATAATCGCTTGACGTGTTTTTGTATTGGATTGACATAGTGGAATGGAAAGGAATTTGCCACGGGCCTCGAACGGTATAGTTACGCCACTGCCTATAGCTAAACTTTAGCTCATGAAGTTATTATGAAACCTTGTTTTATCTAAACGTAAACATATTTTTAAGAATAAAAATCTTACCTTTTAGATGTCGATGGTACCAATGCTTTTCCGCGACTGGTGGGACGACTGGGAGAGGCCCTCGCGTCTTCTGGACCAGCACTTCGGCATGGGCCTAAAAAGGGACGACCTGCTGTCCTCCCTCTCCACCCTGCCGCTGAGGAATTCCTACTTCCGACCCTGGAGAACGAGCCTAGCGAGACAGGAGTCAGCTTCCACTATCAACCTGACGAAGGACAAATTTGAAGTAATTAAAATCTTTAAAAATTTAAATATACTCGTATATTAGATAAGGTGAATAGAAGAAAAAGTTTTAGTCTCGTTCTTGTAAGCAATGCCCATAACTTTACAAGATTTAATTTGCGAACCTTTTTTTTTAATTCTTTTGCATTTTCAGGTTATACTGGACGTCCAACAGTTCGCCCCCGAGGAGATCACTGTTAAAGCCAGCAATAACTGCGTGGTAGTTGAGGGCAAGCACGAAGAGAAACAAGATGAGCACGGCTTCATCTCCCGCCAGTTTACTCGCAGATACATCCTGCCGACAGGTTACGAAGTTGCTGATTTAGTCAGCACTCTATCGTCTGACGGAGTCCTCACCATCACAGCACCGAAACGCCAGCCCCAAGTTGCTGGTGAAAGGATTATCCCCATCACCAAAACTGGTCCAGCGAAAGCCGCGGAGCCCGTGAAAGCCGACCAGCCCAAGGAACAGACAGTGCCTATCGTCACTTCCCCTTAACTTTTCTCGTTATCAACTTTTTCCCAACCCCAAGGATCATCCAACGACGCGATGTTTCGATCGAAACATAAATAGCATTTATTTTAAACAGCGGACATAAAAATTTTACTGTATTTGCCCATATCTTTTGCTTCGAAAATATCACATTTTTCATAGATATGTCCATTTCTAAATTAGTAAAATTTTTATATCCATGTTCACCCCGATGCTGGCCAACACGGGGAACGACAATCGACAACGAATAATTATGAAATGGAATGAAGAACATCACTATTTTTGTAATAAAATTAAATAAAAATATTATTACAGCATTGTATTGTTTTTTGTTTTTCACTACTTCACTCAGACTAGGGACCACCCTAGCCTTGCCAACTCCAAAAAAGATATTTTCGTGATTTGGATGTATTAGGTCCTATTCTTTGAAATGACAGTTTTTTTGTGCCGATTTAAAGCGCCGCGGTGGGTGGGAAAAGAACTTAATTTGATTAAAATTGCAAATGACCCCTTATTCATGAATAAAAACAATGACATTCAATAGTGCTGAAAATTTCCTGTCGATAAAACTTTTATAGATGTCTGTGACTTATAATTGTATAAAAATAAGTAATATGCGATGTAAAAGTATTGAAAACATATTGTTATTTTCTATAAAACCCTTACCTACTTCATCCCGTCTATATTCGCAGCATAATATTTTAATTTAGCATTTTTATCAATATATTTTAGCTAATTGTAAAAATTTAATTATTAATTCCTTACACACCCACCTCTGCCGTCAGCGCCAAAAAGGCGGGATAAAAGACGTTCCGCAAGGGTCGCGGCGGCGGCGGTCTCGTAAAATGTGAGACCATTCAAATTTTTTTATCATACTATGTTGCTATAAGCGCCATCTATATTTTATATGCAATAGCAAAATGAGTAACAAGTTCGGTACGGCTCATTAGTAGGGCCACGTAGAGCGTGTAAGTTTGCCAAACGGAATAATAGATGTCGCTGCTAACACAATTTATGTTGTGTCATGTGTAATTTTATTTTAAAATAAAACATTATTTCTACTTACACTTGTAGTACACCGTGTATTTCTTGATTGTATTTCTTACAGTCAGAGAAGCTGAAACAGAGCTAGATTTGAGGATCGTCAAACCCATGCAAAGACAGATCACGAGTTACATAGAATTCACATTTTCCGACCAAATAACGTAGGTCCGTCAACTGGCTCTGTTTCAATTTCCCCCATAGTATATAAGTGATTAAAAATTGGGTGTACTTTATATAGAGCTCACTGGGAAAGTCGCTGTGATGAAGGTGCATTTTTGTGCTTTGTACGTCTATTCGTCAATATTACGTCAATTCGTATTGATTTCAAAAAACGGCATGAAACAGATAAGGCGCCCTTAATCTAGAATATCAGTTAGCTCCATGCTAAATTTTATCGAAATCAGTCCAGCAGTTTAAGCGTGAAGATGTAATAAACATACACACTCACAAACTTTCGCATTTATTATATTAGATAATTAGTAGGAAGTGGGACTAGCTGTTGCCCGCGACTCCGTCCGCGTGGTTACAACGATGAGAATTATTATTTTTCCCTTACAACATAAACACATACACATAATACAAATAAAAACAAGTGTTCACATAACTTATAGATATGGACAAAGGATCGAATCAATCTTATTAATTATACAATTGAAATGAAGATAAAAGCGATCAATGTTGATACTATTTCAAAGAATAATAAGGGGTGTTTCACCGCTTACTGTTAAAGTTTCTGTTAGGCTTGCCACAAGTTTTCAGCTTTAAGTATTTTCATTTAATTATTTACAAATTAAATGCGAACGTTCAGTTACTCAACAAAGACACGCGCCATTTGGACATCAAATAGTAAGTAAATTCAGAGTGAAATGACCATACAAAGATGAATGATACCTAAGCGTTTGCATTTTCGTAATAATAAGCATACATCTTTATGTATTACTGTATAAAAAACCCTAGTTAATTAAAATAAATTTCACTTATCAAGTAAATGATATCGTTAATTATCACTGCTAATTTCAAGACTGGAAATTCAGCGAGTGTGACAACTTCGATATTTGAAATAGCCTCTCTATTGATAAACCTCAATGCTTACTACAAAAATATATATTTTTAAAATCATATACAATTAAAAAAACAAAAAACCCGACTGCTTAAAAAACTAAAAAGAAAAAATCAGAACTTATCACACTTAAATTAGTTTAGCTTAATTAAAAGTGCCGCATGCGGTGACAAACGTAGTTTTGGTAGATCTTTCTGTAGCCTGTAGTGAATTGTATATTATTGTAAAACTCTGTAGTCGTTAAAGCTCATTCAAAAAATTGCTATGTAACATTTTTTGATATATATTTCTAGAATCGTCTTTTTACTACCTATCATTTGATACCCATATTGTTAGCATAAGAAAAAAATCAATACCCCCCCCCCCCCGGTGCCCCGGGCGGGGGCG
>JAOTAV010000772.1:0-10290 GCA_026546445.1 Cyclargus thomasi | reverse complement strand
ATCCATCAATCTGACTAGCGCCATCTAGACCTTAGATGATTTTCCCGTATACGAAATTTTGTATGGGATCTGTAAGTTTATAAAATAATTTGTCTATGGTTTCGGAGAACCGCTTCAATGTTCTGTTTTCGGAATTGGGAAAACCGGTTACTATATAACAGGGTTGTTACGAATGCGTAAATTTAGACATGCGCGGAAGCGGATACGGTTGCGGATTATTAGAAGTTCACATCCATGCGGATTTAATGCGGATGCGGATGGATTTTGGAATTTTAAAAGCATAAATATTAAAATTTTAACTTATACTAAATACTAACTAAATTAATAATTATAACTGAAAATCAATTAAAATTTACTTTTTGTTTATTATATCATTTCTAAATAGCATGATACTAAATATTTTTTAGTTTGACTTATTAAAATATGTTTGTTTAGCAATTAAACTTAAAATACATGATATAACAAAAATCCTGTAGATCTAGCAACAAAGTCGCTAAAACGGTAAGTGGCGAAACTCGTACCACTTTGACTCCGCCCAATTTCTTTACATGTCGTTACTAATGGTTGATGTGAATCTGCATCCGTAAAAACTCAGCATTAATTTATGCGGATGTAAATGCGGATGAAGATGTTTAAATGCGAATAATACGCGTTTACGGATGCGAATGCGTATATTCGTAACCTCCCTGCTATATAATATCTCATTAAACGATCTATTGACTTAATAGTTTTTTATGTTATTTAGGAGTTAAGCGGGTCAAGGCTACCGGATGATAAACAACTGCCGTCGCCCATGGACACTTGTTACATCAGAAGCGTTGCAAGTGCGTTGCCGGCCTATTAATGTAGGAATAAACTGCGGGACTAGCGAACGGGAATAGGAAGTAAAGTGCAGGAAAGTTGGACCTTTGATTGCGGAACCCCAAAAATAAATTTCACGAAGATATCAAAGTGAAATAAATATTTTTCTCGGCATGTTTACGTGAAGAGTGTATGTATTGAAAAGGGTTTAGAAGCAAATAAACAGAAATCGTGTTAAAGTCGCTTACACGGAAAAAGGTATGGCGAATTTATTTTAAGTTGATGCTGTGATGTGCGGTCTCACAGTCAACGTCGTTTTCTACGTCGTCGCTTTCATCGTATTAAGTCAATTTCGTGAGGCAAATTTTATTTTTATTTATTATTTTTTTAATGGTAACTTATAAGCCGAGAACTGGTAGCAATTTCGTGTAGGTATTTGAGGCAAGATGAAATCTTGTGATGTATCTTTCTTATTACAACCCAATACGGAACTGCAGACCTGGCTGGTTAGTAGCGGGGCTAAAAAAAAAAACAAAAAAGAGAAATTTTTCCAAAAATATATGTCGGTATCTGATTATTTAGTGTTGAAATCCTGTATTAAAATTTTAGGTTGCAACAAATAAATTTTTTATAGTTTCCAAACAATTTTGCACGCGCCTGGCAACGTTAAAGCAAGTTATGTGGCTTATAATTTTTTTCTCTTCTTTAAATATTTAACTACAACATATAAAAATACACATCGCCTCAAATATATTTTTGGAAACAAAAATATTTTTTTCACTTTAGATAGGCCCCGCTTCTTATCAGGCAGGTCAGCAGTGCCGTATTAGGGTGTAATAGGAGACTTATATGACAAGGTTTCAGCTTGCCACAAATACCTACTAAAAATTTGCTATCGGCTCGCAGATTATTTGTTTTCAACTTTTTATAAAAAAAAATAAAAAATGATGACAAAGTTTAAAAAATATAAAAGAAAAACACAAAATAAAAATGTGGGAATGGTGAGAATCGAACACAATCTTTGTACTTAAGTAGGCACCCAGCCACTCCGCCACGCTACTCAGTTACGCGTCGAATTCATCGATATTATTAGGAGGAAAACGAATACCCAGAATCATATTTGTTGTTTAAGAGCCCGCTTTAAACATTAAATTTATTTTGTTTTTAGTATTTGCTGTTATATGCGGCAACTGAAATACATATTCTGTGAGAATTTCAACTCTCTCGCTGTTACCGTTCTTGAGATACAGCCTGGAGACAGACAGACAGACGGACAGATATCGATGTCTTAGTAATAGGGTCCCGTTTTTAACCTTCGGGTACGGAACCGTAAAAAAGAACTAACTTGCTTTCTCACTTGAAAAACTGGCCTTGTGTATTCCGGGCATTGTACGTTGTTTTCTCGCCTTTTCATTTACGGTAAACAAATCTCCTAACGACGACACACAAATTTAAGGCAATTAATGAATTAAAAAATGACAACCTCTGTGGCGCAGTGGTTGAGCGCTTTGGTAGCTCACGCCGGGGGTCGCGGGTTCGAATCCTGCCGACGGAACAAAAAGTTTATTCAATGTTCCTGGGTCACGGATGTCTATACACTTATTAAAGATTTTTGTTATATATATTAAATACGTGTATTATATAATAAAAATCTTAAATATGTGTATAGTATAAAAGTACTAAATATATTTCCGTTGTCTGGTACCTGTAACGCAAGTCCTTCGGGTACTTAGTAAAGGGCCAGATTGAAGTGGTGTGAAGCATCCATAGATAAAAAAAAAATGTGTATTTTTGATGACCAGTACAAAATTCTAAGATAAAACGAAAAGCAGAAATACCAGCGAAGCTATCTACTTATGCAGCCCACTACTGCACTCAGACAGGTGTTACAGCTAAAACCAAAGCTTTTAGCTTTACTATAAACAGTATTCTTTGATCAGCTTTTATTTACGTTGAGTATTACCGCCACATTTCCAAAGGAAGCTGAGAGTCAGCTCGGTGGGTGAACATTTCCTTTGCGCTACATAGATTTTCTCAAATAAGCTTTAATTGCAGCGCAGAAAATGCTCTGTTTATTTTACATTTTCTGTGCTACCGCAGATTTGTGAAAATGTGAGCTGCTTTATAACGCCTGCTGTGGCTCAGTGGTTGAAAGCACGGCCCAAGCCCGGGGTCGTGTGTTCGATTTAAACAAAGTTTACTGTACGAAACAAATTATGTTTCATACACTCACATGACGAGAAAACTTTTTGTAATATGTATCATATACTTATGTGTAATAAAAATAATAAAATAATATGTGATTTGAATATATCATACTAAAATATAATATAGCTATTTCGTTTTCTGTCTTTTATTATATTTAGGGGGCAATATTTGTTTAAAACGTAGCCCTTTTGCTGTATAAACTTAATTTCTTAACCAGCTATCAGTGGCTTTACCTAATTATCCATACCGTTCGAGGCTCGTGGCAAATTCGTTTTCGTCCCACAATGTCAATCCAATACAAAAACACATCTAGCGATTATTGTAAAAAATAATTGCTTGCCACTTGTCTAGGGGGGCTGATCGGGGGCCCCTTCCGGCTGAGGGCCCGTGGCATTTTGCCGGCCAGCCACCTTGTAGTTACGCCACTGCCAGCTATCCTATACCCAGCCATGCTTTTGCAAGAATGAGCTGGATTTACCAGAGGAATACTAAGGCCTAGTGTTTTCTAGAGTAAACTCACTCAAAGTTCCTGGAGGTACAACTTCGTGTTCGCTATTTTTATATTCCCTTTCCTTATTTTGTGTTCCAGGAAAGGACATATGTTTAAATTTGATTAAAAATAATAGTTAAAGTAGCTAATGGCGTTATCTAGCCCGTTAACAAACTCTTCTTCTCCAATAAACTTATCCAATAGCTAAGCGTTATACTAATGTTGCCAAAAGACAAGCGAGTGATTATGGAAGTCGTGTTCGTCATTACGTACGCGTAAATGATAGGCAATTAGCAATTCAGATTCACGACGTGATCCCCCCGTGATTCACTAAACGTTGGCGGCTTTGACATCAAATGCTACAAGCATAAAGGGACCATTCATAAAGTACGTCACACTTAAAGGGAGGGAAGGGTCGAAGATGTGTGACATGGCATGACAATGTAAGGGTCCTGAGTTTTGTAACATCACATTTTAAAATTAATTAAATTAATCGCGAAATTCTAAAACTCAGGTTTTTTCAATTTTAAATGTAAAATTGCAAATCTCGATGCCTTACTGCCTCAACGATATGCTCTAAAAAATGGCTACATTTCAGGGGACAAAAAAACGTTTTTTTTTTCTTAGTAATTGTAAAAAATTAGATATGAGGTTATTTCATAAGTGAATTATTTCTTTTCAAATAACCTCATATCTAGTTTTGTACAATTACTAAAAAAAATTAAATTAAAACATCGATTTGAGACGAAAACCCCCGGGAGGGTTCTTAAATTCATGAAATTTCTGTGACGTACTTTATATATGATCCTTAAGCCATCAGTCATCATGCACGATTACATTTAAGTGATTCAAGGCACATTCCTGTGAAAATACAGTACCTTAATTCTCCTACTGGTACACTGGGACTCATAAGGAAATTAGTAGCTTTCTTATTTTTTCGGCCCACTTGCTTTTCCATAAAATTTATTCCATAAAAATTAAACGTATACACGTGATACAACAAATGTAAAAAAAGTAGTTTAAAATATGCAGGAGTCCTAAAGTCACCGGGAGATTTTTTAACTTTTGTATAGGTAAACTCATGACACTAGACTTGCCATTGACGTCACAAAAGTTGTTCATTCAGCGCTGGTACTTTCACAGAACTATAGAATGAAAAACCCTTGAATAATCTTACTTCATTTTGTTACAATATACAATTACATATGTGTTGTAAAGGATTATATTATACAGATATATAAGATTATACAGTTATGTTTCATTTAATTTTTCTGAATGATCGTTACTGCAAAACTCTATTGACAAGAAATAATATAATGAGTAAAACCAAAACGTCCGTATGTACAGTACAATATGTATTGTTCTAAGCTAAACTAAGCTCTCTGTCGGCGAAGTGACCGGAACAGCTTAGCGGGGCTGTTAGCACTGCGCCTTTGTCTCATCACCCAGCGAGCTCAACAGTAGTCGGCGCGGAGTTACTTGTATTCTGAAAATATAGTTTATATTAGAAATGTTAAATATCAGGTACTTAGGTACCAATTATATAGTATGTTCGGTTTAAAGATCTTTATTTCCCATTAAGACATTTCGTCACTTGCATGAGAATAATATAACAGTTTAAAATATTGAAAGTGCGGGTAATTAAATTCGCTTCTTAAATTTTTAATTAAAAATAATTAAAAATTTAAGAAGCTAATGTCGTTGATAAACTTTGTAGGCGGTGGTCAAAGTGCAAAACGTAAATTTGATTATAATTTTTTTCCCGGTTATAGTGTATGAAGATTGATAAATAGTAGATTGTAAATGTTAAAGTATAAATGTTATGATTTAGCTATCGTTTATGTAATTAAGTAATAGCCATTTAAAAGTATTCAAAGATTTCGCTTCTTTTACAAATTTAGGTAGTTTGTTGTACATGTTTTAATATCAGGTACTTAGATACCAATTTTATATTTATCTCGTGCAAATTAACTCTGCGTTAGTTTCGTTTGTCTGTCCTAACTCCTAGAAATTATATAATCGAAACGGGTCATTGGAAATAATAACAATGAATAAATAAGGTCAATAAAAAAAACCATTAGAAAACAAGCTGATTTGCTTTCTATTGGAAATATTATTTTCAATTTTCAGTTGTAGCCTAGTGTAGTATGCCGATTTGGAATAAACTTAAAAACCGATTTTTGGAGTTACGGTTACTAGGTACGGCTTAAACTACTTTAAAAGCTGTAAATACATAAGCATAGCTTGGCATTAATAATATTACTTATAATATAATTAAGTTTTTGTCAAACATTTCATTTAAAATCGTCCCGATTTTAAAAGCGAAAGAATTTTTTAAAATGTCTGCTTAAAGCAAACTTGTACTTAAGATAAGATTATTATTTCTTTGTAAAAACTGAAAGCATGTTGCCTTCAGTTTTTCGATAAACCTTCTAAAGGTGAAGGTTCCCACTTAAATTTACCCTCGTGTTATTAACACCGACCTTTGATGAAGAACTGATAGCGCAAATCACTCCTTAGGGATTATCCATAAAGCACGTCACACAATTTTCATGCTTTAAGTCCTCTTGTCACAGGTGATCACATTTCTGACGACCTCTATTGTGACGTCACAAAATTTTAAATTCACACCTAGAATTGAAACCACATCAATATTTCAAATCTTGAGATCTCATTTTAAAAATAAAAATGTGATGTCACAAAACTGAGGACCTTTGTAACACCATGTGACACTTCAAAGACCCCCTCCCCCATTTGCGTGTGACGTACTTTATGAATGGTCCCTTACCGATAAAGCTAGATCCCTTGGTAATAGAGTTCAAATTTAAAATAGGAATTCCATCCAAGTAAAAAATTTTGAAAAGAAGTAATAAAAAAATATGTATCGTAATTGTACTGACGAGTAATACTTTGAGAAAAATATATATGTAAAAAAATTGGTGATAATAGAGTGTGTGACTCAGTTGAGCACTATAGCGTAGCTAGTAAAAGCAGTAGCGCTAAAAGTGTTTACATGTTTTTAAATTTTTTACCTTTGCATATGGGAAAATTCATATTGAGGTGCTTACCCATAGTCAGAAAACATACTTTTTGACAGTGATGATACCCATACGGCATAAACACTACAAAGTATAATTACATATTTTGTTGCGCTTTGTACTTCTACGCTTTGTACGTCTTCTCTTCTTTGCCCACCTTCTGACTTCAACATCAGACTTTGCAAAATAACTGAACACAAAGTACTTATCAAGACAAATGAAAAGAATCCGAACTCGGCAGGATTAAAAACTTATTTTTTTTGTAGCCAGTAGCCATATCAGGGGGGCTATTATGACCATTACAAACCTGCATAGTTCCAGGCAATTCAGAATAAGGCCAACAATTGCCTTGTTCTTTTTTCGTATTACAACGTCTTATTAAAATAATAACGGAGTTAAGTTAAGTTAGGGAACGTCAAATTTCACGTATTTAGTGTCACGTGACTGCTGACTGGCTGGAACTTGGCTGGAAATATGAGGTCATAATAACCCCCCTGTGCTTTGATATCATGTGGTTTTGTTAGGGAGTCCCAATAGTCATCAGCAGATTTATGCTAAAATAATCTATACCATTTTATAAAATTATTGTCCTGTACTATATACATTGAAGAATCAACGTACTGCCTGAACCACTTATCGTACAAACATTAAATTTAGGGGGAGTATTCTCCGTATGACGAAGGTGACTAGTAAGAAGGGATTTTTCAGAATTCATCTCCTAAGTGGGTAGAAAAGGGGGTCGAAAGTATGGCAGAACGCGATTCCGCGAAACAATCTGACCCAAAATTTGCAAAAACATTGATAAATTTCATGACAGATTTAGTTCATAGAATATCCATGATAATATTATAAATTTGAAAGTGTGTCTGTCCGTCTTTTTGTTACCTTTTCACGCCTAAAAGGCTTTACGCCTAAACGGTAAAATTTGGTATAGAAATACTATGAGTCCCGAGGACATAGAATACTTTTTATCGCAGAAAAATTTACGGTGCGATAAACTAATTTACGTGCAGCGGATTTGTGCGCATCATCTGGTATACACTAAAATTTCAGCTCAATGTTAAGTCATCGAGTGGTTTAAAATTAACTTGCAAGGTTCCATTTCGGACAACAGAATCGTTAAAGTAAATAAAATTTAAGACAAACTTTCAACTAGATCCGATGAAAATGTTTATGTTCAATCAACGGCTGATTGGCATCAAGTACTCCTCAATTTTAATATCTAGCAAGTTATTAAATTAAATCTAAAATTGTTGGCAAATGTTTGCGTTTTGTAGCTGTAATTAGTTTTTAAGCTGGGACAAAATATGTTAATTAAAATGTAAACAACTAGATGAACACTTATGTTTGCTACATATGTTTTAAACTCCAGCTTAACTTTAGCTTAAGCTTGCCTTTTTAATTAAAATTAGTCCATTGGGTGTTCATATTTTACATTTATTTGTAAGAAATACGTAAGTAGAATTAACGTGTTAGTAGTCTAGTAACAAGTAATTAAAACGCAAGTAAATATATAAACTTGAGTAATGTAAAATATAAAATACATTTTAGAACCTACAAATGGCACGAGTGTAAGTAATTATCTTACACTCGAGTGTCGAATCGCTAAATTTTATAACAGTCAAAATATTAGTCAAAAAGGTTTTTGTCTGTAGGTTTTGGTTATAGGTATAACATTCGTTACACTCGAGCGAGTATTAATAACATTTTAAAAGCGACGTGTTACTTTCAAGTGAAACATTCTCATACAATGCAGGAAATTATGTAAATAGCAACCCGAATTTGTTGGAAGAAAATGTTGTGTCACATTAATTTCCATAATATCAGGCCTCCCGTCAGAACTTCCACTTGACATGCGAATATTAAATTATAACCGGGTCTCACATAAATATGTTTAACCGGCAAACTTCGCAACATTATTAGTTTGTAATTAGCAAAGTAATTGTCATTAGAGAAACACTTTAAGTCACATCCAAGATCAAAAAACCGCACCGTATGACCTTTGAAATAAAGCGGTTAGAAGTTTACACCAACTTATTTGTTTCGCACTTGCAACTTCCAACTTGTTTGTCACAGTGTTGTTTTCATTTTATGTTATTATTCATTTTTTATACAACTTTAATAAAAGCTACCTATTAAGATACTCTATTGTGATTTAATTGACCTACCTTATATACTTAGTAATTTTTACCTGACTACGGCGAAGGGTTATGAGTTCATATCTTTATATGTTCCCTCATAACTTTAAAACTACTAATCCTATTTGGTCAATTGGGGTATCGTTGGAAGCCTCTCAATTGTCCGCTAGTTATAGGCTACATAGTAGGGTGTCCCGTCCATGTATAAAAAAAAAGCTACAGCCACGCAAGAGGTACTAAAATTTGTGATAATGCTTAGTAATAAATATATAAAAAATATGTTTCATCTTGACGTCTCTACAGGTCTTTAACTTTTTAAAAATGCCTAAATTTCGCGTTTCTAGCAATACAACAAAAACACTTTTTGTCCCAAACAGTACTGAAAAAAACCTAACAGTAATAAAAACTTAAAAGAAATAAGACACACTGTCTCACCGCAGTAGTTGATTAAATTGGAGAAAACTAAGTCCAAATATGAAATACTGATTTTTTTTTAGCCAGCGTTCTACTCTAAACAGCTTTTTGATGTTTAAAAATTGTTATTAAGGATCTATTATTAATTATAGTAAATAATATAACCATAATGACGTTAATAAAATAAAACAAAGAATTAACTAGTCATTAACTATGCAGTTGGCTTAAGGAAATTGTTTGTTAAAGAAAAACAGTGGGTAGAGCCCTCAAGATATATTTTAATATTTTTTGATAAATTTTTCTAGCAATCTGAAACTAATTACGCAACTTTCAAAAGGTCTTGCGTAGTGAAATTCAAACAAAACATTTTTCGGGACACCCTACAGTACATGGCGTCACGTTAAATTGACTAGTCCCAGGGGACTTAAAGTTAAGAACAAAAAAGTTATAATTTCTGACAGGGATATCAAATGAAAGAACTCTGTAAGTATATTTCAAGTATGTATAACATTTTTAGCTAAGTCCTACGGGTTCGTTTCCAATCACCTGCTAATTGAAAGAACTCATAAAATATCTTCAATACATTATTAAATAATTATGAAACAATGAATAATATAACATTAAGAAATTTATCAAGAGTATTATGGCCCCAAAATAATTGAAATAAAATTCAAAAATCTAAAACCAGACTACGACCTAGGACGTGTCTTAGTAGTCGAGTTTTATCATTTTAATTTATTTACACCAACACACTAATATTAAAAATTTGCGTCACTGATATATGAAGACATAAGTGGAAGAAGCTAATAACTATCAATTTACGTCCTTTGATTAAATACTCATTTTTCTTATAAGAATTTAATAAATCTTGTAATTAAGCGATTTCATTATCTAGCTTGTTTATCTACACTTTTATTTAATTTCAAATTATTTTCTCCGGTCCTAAAGAGTACATTAATGGTAAAATCTGTCATTTTTTTAAATGTTGGTTATCCACTACTTCCACTTATGTCTTTATACGAACATCCAGAATGTAAGCGCAGTTAAATAATTATATCTTAACAAAAAATTAAAACCGACTTCCAAATGAAAAAACTCAAATAGTACAAAAGAAACTAAAAAGAATTAAATAAAATTTATTCTTTAATAGAGCCTGTTTCAGAATTCGGTGAGGCATCAGCCTATCTCGTACACAATCTTC
>JAOTAV010000771.1:0-10290 GCA_026546445.1 Cyclargus thomasi | reverse complement strand
CCTTAAATGGCGACAAAAAAATTCGTGAAAAAAACCGTCCTGTCCGCGGACAAAGTCGCGGGCAAAAGCTAGTATTACTATAGATAATAATAAGATGTTAAGCGTTAGAGCGTATAAACATTTTAAACAATCATACAAAGTTAGACAAAGACAGCAATTTCCTTATAAAAGACGAAAATATTAAGAATTTATTAAGTAAATTAATGTAGAAATGTACATTATAAATGATGCACATTAAGTGGGACGGGGAGATGTAAACAACGACACGGAACCTTTTACTTAAGAGGGTTAATAAATTTCATCCCTTCAGGACTCGGCGTAATAGCCGCTCCCGGGTCGGACAATGCGCCCGGTGAGCTCGGCAAGCCGGTGGTTTTGCCCAAGAACATAAGCGAGGATGCAAAGCTGGCCGTGTCGGAGGGGTGGAAAAAGAACGCCTTTAATCAGTACGTGAGCGATTTAATATCGATTAGGAGGAAGCTGCCCGACCCGAGGGACGAGTGGTGAGTAACCGAAACGCTATTCGTACTAATGATCGTGGAATAGAGGGATATTAGTGTACAAGACACGTGTCTTGATACCTCAATTTGAGGTATTTATAGGTATTGATGAATTGGATTTTAAATGGATGCCCCATTTCAAACCAATGGTGAAAGCCAACCTTGAAGGTAGTTGAAATTAATTTTATATCAATTAAAATTAATCTATTTTAATCTACTCGTATAATTTACCTTTCATTCAACTAACCCTAAACTTGATACACTCTTCCCCTTTAAGGAAATAATTTTGTACTTAAGGAAAACTTTCTTTGCACAGTTATTCTTTTATGATTACAGCTTTCAGTTTTACGTAGCTATTTTTGTAAAAACTTTTTCTAAGTAATGATTGAGTTTAATGAACAATTTAGGTACAAATAAAAAATTAATACTGGAATTTACCCGCGGCTTCGCCGGCGTAAAAATATTTTTCCTACGGGATCATTAAACATTATCGATATAAAAGTTTCATTAATTTTGAGTCTGCTAATATCCTATCTATATACAAAACTTCACTAAAATCCTTTAAGTAGTTCTAGCGTGATTGACGCACAAACATCTAAACAATCACATTTATATTATTATACATTGGTCTTTTTAAATTTTAGGTGTAAACAACCAGGCCGTTACTTGGAAGATCTTCCTCAGACCTCAGTAGTTATTTGTTTCCACAACGAAGCGTGGTCAGTGTTGCTGAGAACTGTACATTCAGTGATTGACAGATCACCGGCTCATCTAATAAAGGAAATCATTTTGGTGGATGACTTTTCAGATATGCGTAAGTAGCCCATCATGGCACATAAAGTGTAAATGTTTCGAATGTATAAAGTCTGGTTGGAAATAGAAACTCTACCTTTCTACCTTTTTTGTTCCTTCACCTTTATCAGGGATAATAGATTTTAAATTCAATTAACATTCTTTAGCTGTCACTTTATTTTTATTAAGTTGGTCATCATTTAAATGATTAACCACGGCAGTGACAAACTGAAATATGGCTATGGTAGTTTGTCACTGCCATGGCTAATGATTTAGCAAATCATTAACTTTAATTGCATAGATACCTCTGGTGCTATGGCATTTATTAGATGACACATATCGTATATTCCGAATTTTCTTTTAAAAACTTTGTTTCTTTGTAGCTCACCTGATGCAGCAGCTCGACGACTACATGTCTTCTCTTCCCAAAGTTCGGATAGTCCGCGCAACCAGGCGAGAGGGACTCATCAGGGCTCGACTTCTGGGAGCCCGTTACGTCACTGCCCCCGTCCTTACCTACCTCGACAGTCACTGTGAATGTACTGAAGGTATATAAATATGCTTATATTTCTTAAATATTAAGTTCTACTGTTCATAGGAAAGGGCTCATCCTTCCGTAATCATGGGCAATCTGTTAAAGAGTTTTAAATGTATAATTTGATATTTCTAGTATTCGCCATGTATATCCATCGTGTAGAGGAACTATAAAAAAGCATGATCAATTCAATCACAGACTTCAACTTAGCATAAAGCCATTAAATTCTATGAAAAAAAACACAGACTTCAACCATAAACAGAGTATTTCGTGTATGTCAAAATATTGTAGTGTGCGTAGCGTTTTATTTTTAAAAAATATTTAAAATTAAAGCATATTTAAAATATAGGTATTCCACGCTTCTCCTTTATATTAACTGTAAATGGTAGAAGTTTTATGCTTTTACATTTTTTTCACCGTCTTTCGTAAAAAGGGGTACAAAGTTTTCCGCTCGCGTATTAACATATAGATAATATAATATTCATCGAAATACAAAAATATGCAGCGAAAATTACCGTTCATTTGAGTAATTTTTTAATATAAAATGATTGTGCTTATTTCCTATGAGTATATTTATACAATTTCGTAATTATATTATAACGTAAAATATTTCCCAAATTTCCAATAATGAGATTAATTTTGTTATGATTTTTATAAAAGCTTCTCTATAGTTCATTATTACAAAGGATACTTATTTGGGATTAAACAAATGTGTACGTTGATTTAATAAAAAATATATATAATTTTCAGGTTGGCTCGAGCCTTTACTGGATAGAATAGCTAGAAATAAAACGACCGTAGTCTGTCCAGTAATCGATGTCATCGACGACAACACTTTAGAGTACCACTACAGGGACTCGACGTCCGTCAACGTCGGTGGTTTCGATTGGAATCTTCAGTTCAATTGGCACCCGGTACCACCCAAGGAAAAGGCCAAACACAAACACACAGCCGAGCCAGTATGGTCACCTACCATGGCGGGAGGCTTGTTCGCAATCGACAAAGAATTCTTCGAGAAATTGGGAACTTATGACAGCGGATTTGATATATGGGGTGGGGAAAATTTGGAACTCTCATTTAAAACTTGGATGTGCGGCGGAACTTTGGAAATCGTCCCCTGCTCTCACGTCGGACATATCTTCAGGAAACGATCGCCCTACAAATGGCGAACTGGCGTCAACGTCTTGAAAAAGAATTCCGTGAGATTAGCTGAGGTAGGTTTCGGCGAATCGAATTATTTTCATTTCGCATTGATGTGCTTCTAAGCAACATTTAATATCTGTAGGTTTGGTTGGATGACTACGCCAAGTATTACTATCAACGCGTTGGTAACGACAAAGGTGATTATGGAGACATTAGCAGCCGCCTGGCGCTACGCGAAAAACTGGGGTGTAAATCTTTTGAATGGTATCTGAAGAATATCTATCCTGAGTTATTTATACCTGGTGAATCCGTTGCTAACGGCGAGGTTTGTATTTCTACATATTATATGTTAATAAACAACTTTTCCATAACTTTCAAATACCAATTTGATGTGAATATATTCATATGAATTTATGCTTTTGTGTATGTATGGAAATTATGAAAATCGTTTTTTTTTAAATGACACACAGATTCGAAATGTCGGCTTCTTTAAAACATGTTTGGATTCGCCGACGCGCAAGTCGGATCACCACAAACCAGTAGGACTTTACCCGTGCCATCGACAAGGAGGAAATCAGGTCTTTACCGTCCACAATTTAATATTGTGGCAGTACCATGATGCACTGACGCATGCCGTTCACCTGCGTTTCTTTATACCTTTGATGCACATTATGAATTTCTAGGGCACTAGACTTTATGTGGTAGCACGACTTTGCACGTTTTTGTTTTGTTCATTTTGTTTATAACATAGATTTGGATCGAAGCCGACCGCCAGTACTGTCTCGATGGTGAAGATTTAAGCGAAGATAAAGGCACTCTGTATCTGAGAGTACATTCGTGTCACAATATGGGTGGCTATCAGGTAGAACCTGAGTCAAATTTGGGACTGTTTTTGTTTTAATAATGGGCGGATTTATAAAGTTTTGTTTTAATAATGGGCCGATTTATAGAGTTAACAATAATCATTTTCATTGCCCTTCAGACGCTAACACTTGATCTAATAAAAGCGAGTATCAAGTATAAACGTCTAAAGCACGCTTGCACTGGCACGCCTTATTTATTCTGTCGCTGGCATTAGATCGCGAATACCTGGTCCAAAATGTGCCTGGACTCGGCGGGAGGACCGGAGGAATTAGAAAAGTCCGTCAATCCTTGGCCTTGCCATGGGGAATATGGAAACCAGGTTTGTCTAAGGATTCTAAATCTAGTTTCGATGCTTTTGCTTGCATTTGTGTGGGGTCATATAAATATTTTCTCTTATTCCTTGCTAATCAATCTTTAACATGTCTAAAATTAACCATTTCATTAATCATAATATTAGTCTCATCATTCAGTATTGATAATTAACCTAGCTCTTGAGTGTTGTATTTGTTTAAAAGTCTCCGTGACAATTATAACAATACTTATATTTTAGTGTGATGTTTTGATGCGTGCTCTCATAATTTTCTGTGTTAAAATGCTGAACATACTTTAGAATAAATTATTCTCTAGCATGTGTTGTTCTTTGTATTTTCAAAATTCATAGTGTGAATCTATTGTTCAGGATACACCATGGTACTGCCCTTAGTTTGTAAGTTATTAATTTTATGTTATTTTATTATTGTATTAATTATTTTCTCTATTATTATTAGTACTATGTTCTCTTCCACTTATACTTACCAAACTCTAAGATGTAGATAAAGTATTAATTTTAAAAATCATTATATTTATATTATATTTGAAATAATATTATACTTAATATCATTTATAGTTATATAAAAATCTCACAATGCTTTGTTATGGGTTGCAAAGGTGTTTGGGTAGTAATTGTGTTTGTCTTCACTTTAATTAAATTTAAAAAATAATATTGGTAATTTTCTTAACACATAAAATAATTAAATGCGTCTGTTAGTTTTTTTTATCATAAATTAAGAATAGTTGAAATGTCTGTTTATGAAAACTACTTAATGTTATTGGGAAAATAACCAAAAATAAGTATACAAGCTCTTGTATTTTATTGTGTACACTGTACAGTGTACAGACTACACACATGTACAAGACTAGAGCATATGCTGTGGCTTTTGGGACAGAGTTATGTTTTGTCAGCTGCAGTCTCTAAGCAAAGGGTTTACGATCTTGACTGTCCAAGTTTTAGTTAGCCTACTTGATCGAAGCTGTACACAGCGTATTAGTAGCAAAAAAGCAAAGCAATAGAATTTTATGATAGGCAGATGTTTAGTTAAATAATTCTCAATTTTCTTTTAGTCATTGCCTGCAATATTCTTATTACAAATTTTGCTGAATCAATAATTATACCCATTATTGTCTTATTTTATACGTTTTAATACAATTTTATTAAAATTACCGTTACAATTTTACTAAGATTTTTTCCCCTAACTTTTCTAGTACTGGATGTATTCGAAGGGTGGTGAGATTCGTCGAGACGAGACCTGCCTCGACTATTCAGGTCACGACGTCGTCCTGTACCCATGTCACGGGGCCAAGGGAAATCAGTTATGGCTGTACGATCCCGGTGTAAGTTTTTGTCCCTTTATCTAACTAATGTTTACAAATTTTCAGTGTCAGTGTCATTTTTGCTATCGAATCTCTCGTATTTTTCAGTTTTGAGTCGAATTTTATTAGTTCATGTCATTAAATATAATTGTATGATTAACAGTAGCTATAATTTGATTAGTAAAGTATTTGACTCATTAAAAATACCGATAATTTATGATAGCACTTTCATAAAAATTCTCTTTTGATTTAAACCAATTAAATCGGTAAAAGTCGAACGAATTGATATTTTTCGATTATTGTCTTTAAAATGCGGACCGAAAAATCCTATCCGCTTCCGTAACTCTTATTGCAGTTTTATTGAATTATTGGAGTATCTTTTTCATCCAATAAAGATAGCGCATTCGGAATGAGAGAATGCTTTATATTTGCAGACGAAGCTAATTAAGCACGGCTCCAGCGAGAAATGCATGGCGATATCGCGGAACAAGGACAAAATCGTGATGGAGACTTGTAACGAAGACGAGAAACGACAGATGTGGAATATGGAGAACTTCCACCCTGACAGGCTCAGTCCAGAGCTGACGGCCGAGTAGCCGGAGGCCTACGACGAAGTGCTGTTCATTTAGGAGCGACGGGACTTCTTGTGAAACAAATAGTACTTTTTGTGAATCAGTCGGACTCCTTGTGGGTTATAGTGGACTTTTTGTGAATTTATCACTTGTTGTTGAACGCATCGCTTTGTAGGATTGTATTATATACGTTTTATAGGTTTTGTAAATACGAGCTGTAAATTTGCCGTCGGTATGGCCTAGCGTTAGAGTAGATTCTTTGTTTTGTATTCGGAAATTTTAGTTTCATTGTTCTTGCCTATATCGATATTGGCTTTAAATATTTATCATAAATTACTTATTAAATTTTAATAGTCATTGACGATATTAGAGATTTTATTGTGAGAATTTTTATTTTTTTTTGGGGCTTATGAGGCAGTCTGAATTTTATGTTGAAGAATGAATAAGTACATTTATATAGATTATTATGAACAGTTTTATCATCTAAGTATCGAAATGTAAAGTGACATAAAGTATTGCATATCAAGTATTAGACATATTCACAGAAGCCTGTACATATCTAAGATGTTGATAGATGAAATATGTGGATATTTTTAAATTCGCCATTTTTCTAATAGATAAAATTTCCAATGTTGAAACTTTATACTATGCTGTCCAAGTACTATATAGTAAATGAATTAAATATAATGTTATACCTACCTTATTCTTATTAGCATAAATGTAATATGCATAGGAAAAATTAGTTTGTTATTTTTTTGACCTAAAAGTTATTTTCAGCAGTCCTTTATTTTGATCTGGTTCATGTTCTGCTATGAACTCGACAGATTACTGTAGTTCTAGTATTAATGTCCTTATGGAACATAGATTAAAATCTAACACAAATTAGTGAAATTTTAACAGACTTTATTTATTTTAAACAGTTATTACGTTTAGATTTTGGTTTCTTACGTACTCACTGTTCTTGCATTTATACTTTCCTATCACTTTTTGAAAGTTAAGTAAAATATTGAAATTTACAAGAATATGACGTTGCATTCCTGTGTGTGATTTAGTTTTACTGTTGTCAATTTATATTTAAAATCTACATGCATCTGGCATTTCGTCTTGTGCCAGTGCTTTTTTACTAAAAAGATTTCTATGCGTTTTATCTTTTTAACGGATACGGCGAGATTCAGCGATACATTGGCGATACAACCTTATATTTGCGTTCCTAGTATTGAGCGTTTGTATCTACAGGCATGCGTTGCAGCAGCGCAGCAGGGCTATTATGTAATAATTGCTATGAACCAACAATTACTGAAGTTCGAATTTGGAACTAATTTGGGTTAAAATCCATGCTAAAAGCGCAGAATAGGAAAAAGTAACAATTGCGCCTAGATTGCTTTGATTTTGGAGCTATGATTGCGCAATTATTGCTTTCGTGAGATGCGTAATAGCCCTGCGGGTTTGCACCGCTTCAAAATGTCGTCATGTGCTAGGACCCTTATTGTGACAGCGGTTAAATTATTCTGACAAAGTCTTCCGGACTGCTTTTGTACTTTATTTTACATGTTTTATTTATACCTGGTTTTATTATGAATTTTACAATCATTATGATACTTACTACGAATGATTATTTTGAGTTCCTAATATACAATATCATAACGATATGATAAATCAGCCGTGGTGCCATGAAAAACTACCTAAATTTAATGCTATGTTGAGAGCGCGACTTCTAAAACGACTTTTGTTGTAAAATTTTTGATAATGACATGTCCTTTGCGTAAAAAGGAATATCTTTTTTGTATAATGATTATAATGTAATCATAATTTATCTTAAGTTTTCAATTAAAGAATTGTGTTAAAATCGAACTATTTTATGTTTAAAGACATAAATTATTAATTTTAAAAGACATGATTCCTATTCCAGGGGTTTCGTTTTCATATCATTAATATTCCTAACGCTGTAAATTATGTTTTGGGTTAAGGTTTTATAAATGTGCCTTATATCTTACGTGTAGTTACGAGTTAAATTTCTGTATATAGCGCGATCTTTGTATCATATCATAGATTAATTAGAAGACATAGTGTATGTAAAATAAATATTATGTTTGATTTGTATTCTGTGGTTTAATTTTTACTTAATACTGATTCTTAATACTGAATTCACTTAATACTGAAATAAAGACTTATGTGGAAGAAGAAGAAAGAAAATACTAACATATTTCGACCTTTGAGTAAATATTCAGTTTTTCCCATTCAATTTTGATGAATCTTTTTCGATTTTACTGTTGCTTGTATATCTAGCTATACATTAATTTAATTTCAAATCATTTTTCCACTCCTAAAGCGGTCATTTGCGCAAAAGTCCGGCAGTTTTTTAAATGTTAGCTACCCGCTTCTTCCACTTATGTCATCAAATCTGGCAAAGGCTCGGTTTACATTTAATTAAGTACAGTAGCGAGCTAAAAAAACGATCAGCTAAAAATTAAGTAGTAAGTATTAAGTGACGCTCAAACGTAGGCGAGTTATGTAATATTAAGCTTCTGGTTCTATAACAAGATAAGTCTCATTAAATTGCTCAATCACTGCCTACACACTAATTAAATTTAATACCTTACTCAACTAAATACCTATTGTATTAAAATGTTTGATAAATTAAATATTATAATGTGAATTGTACTAAACTCAAACGTCTACACGCTGGTGAGTTAAGTTGGCGGGGTGAGGGAGACGCGAGAGGGGTAGCGCTTTGCACTTAATTCGCCAAAAATAGGATCGCGTTCTATTCAAGCTAAATATAATTAACACCTTACAACTTAACTCGATTTTACCGTTCAAACGTCAAAATAACTAAACTCGCCGATCGCGCAAGTTAACTCGCAACTTATTAAATCATGTGTAAATTGGCCTTAATGGTGAACACACATATCAGAGTACCGAGTGCGAGATTTTTTCCACATTCGACCGTGAACGCGTTTACTAAAATTTAATACGGGATTTGTTTAATGGGGGAAATTGAAAGAGAGCCAGTTGACGGATGTACGTCATTTAGTCGGAATTTGTCAATTCCATCAAATCTCCATTAAATCGCGATCTGTCGGTTGAGTTTGACGTAACCCGACCAAATTACTTAGATCTACGTTCTATTTCAACTTCTCTGATTGTTCATGTGACTGTGAGCATCGCTAGGTGGCGCTGTATAAATCCCATATAAAATCTTAGTAAACGCGTTCACGGTCGAAAGTTAAAAGAGAACTCGTACTAGGCACTTTGAACCGAACGCGGCGAAGCAAACGAATTTTAGAATTCGATATATGACCTCTCATGGAACCTCGCACACTAGCCCGCGCCGAATCGCTCGATTCGTCCGAATCGTTCGCTGTCACATTTAAAGATAAAAGAAAAAACAAAGATCCAGTATGGAGTCATTCTATTCTATACTAATAATATAGTAGTGAAGAGTTTGTTTTTCTGATGATCCCCGGAATGACTAATATTAATCTCATCTACTGACGTGCAGTACATCTTTTGAGAAATGTTGTAACAATGGGATTATTGAGGACACGAGTGCAAGAAGCGGATGGCTTATATTTTAGAACTTTCGAGAAAATACCTACTTTTTTCCTATGAAATTGCAACAAATCATGAGAATTACCAATTTCATTATCTAGCTAGTAGGTCTAATTCTACATTAAATCCACATTATTTTAATTTCAAATAACTGAAATAATTTTAGGCGAAAATCCGACAGAATTTTAAATTTCATTTATCTGCAAGTTATGCGTTCGATTTATTAACTTTCACGCACCAACGTAGTCGCGGGCAATAGCTATCTATTACGCAAAAATCTGTGCGGACGTTTGATGGATAATGTCACGACAACTCTTCTGATCGGATTTTGATTCAATGTAGTACTGTTAGGGTCTCCCTCTAAAGCTCGGCCACGTAGGCCTGGCGCTAATGGCACAGGGGCGAATTAAACTGCCCCCGCCATGGAGGTGGAGTCTTAGGCCCGTGGACGGTTGATCACCGCCCTCATCAAGGGCCCCGAGGTGGAAAGCTCCCGCCGTGCCCGGGGAGCTCTCGGAGGCGCTGACAGGCGGCGGTTAGTTGCGGCTGCCGCAGAGAAGGGGTGCCGGTAGCGGCAAGCGCTGCGGTGGATGCGGTAGTGTTACCGTTCCCGCGTCCATCCGCGGGTAGCGCTGAAGAAGGGCATGGGGGGGTTTTAGTCGGTAAGCTCCCGGCGCACTGAGCCGGGGGGAGTCCGACATAC
>JAOTAV010000770.1:0-10290 GCA_026546445.1 Cyclargus thomasi | reverse complement strand
TGTTCCGTCGGCGGGATTCGAACCCGCGACCCCCGGCGTGAGCTACCAAAGCTCAACCACTGCGCCACAGAGGTCGTTTTCATACGGTTAGTACAAATACCGGCCAATGTTACATCATTACTGTGCAGTTCATCGCAGGTTGCCCCGCTCTCGTCGAGTGCAGTCCCAGGGGCGTACTCGGTTACGCTCGTTAGGGGCTGCAATCTTTGAACTACATGAATTATGCTAATACAGACCAACGGATCCTGAAGCTGAATTTCGAGTGTAAAGGTGTGGTTTGTTGCACCTCTGAATTACATATCTATATTAATATATTTTTTAACATTTATTATTTTCTTTAATAAAATTAAACGCTTATCACACTTAGTGACCCTTTATCAGAGATGACGTTGTATGTTAATTAATTTTAAACAAAAAATAAAAACCGACTTTCACAGCAAAAACAAATGATACATGAATTGAGAAGTAAAAAATAATTCTTTTTCTCTGTTAGTGCATTGTAAGTATTGGCCTAAGCCTCACCATCAACCGTAATCAGTCTTTATAACTTTGAAGTCGGTACTAGCTTTTATATATTTTTTTTATTCTTGACATTAAACTTACGCTTAAGGTCATGACTGTAGCTTTAACAGTTTTTGTACGGCGATGAATCAGTCAGTCAGTCTATCAGTCAGGACTTGTTATTTTATACACAAAGATTTTAAGTCGGCATACTCTTCCTTATGTCTGTTGTGGTATTGTTAACACCAAAACATCGTATAGTCAGAGATCCAATTACGAAAATCCGGCGCTCGGTAATAAAAGATTAATAAACCGTTCGACTGACAGTTAGCCCAGTAGATCCCGTAAATATACAGTTACGGTCAACGTAAAACCACTCGCTCTCACTGAGTGCTAAGGAAGAATATACGTAAAATTTTAAAGTATTTATTTTACTTTACGTCTGTTTGCTTAAGCCCATTTAGAATTCTGACGCCTATCAGGTGTCTTAATGTATATAATTCTTCTGTGTGTATGTCACTGAACTTCTCTTAAACTACTGGACCGATTTTGATGAAATTTTTGTTCAAGGTTGTGTGTGTTCAAGGGGATCTGAGAATGGTTTAGATTCACAAAATAGCTCGGCAGGACAACGTCTGCGGGGTCAACTAGTAACATATAAAAACCCATCAGCGGACAGTATGCGGGGTACAAAACAAAACATAATATTCAAACCGGGTGTGTTCTGGCGGGGCGTCCGAATTTTTCGGATCAGAAATAATTTGCGGCCGGACTAAATTGGGAAATATAATAGAAATAGTCCTTAACATGTTTAAATTTACTCAGGTGGGAACTTTATACAGATTTGAATTTTGGATATAATTTTATTGCTTAACATGGTGCAGTTCGTCCGCAAACAATATACCTGAAAAAGGTTGATGGTATTTTTTCTTGCCAAAAATTAATTAGTAAAAGTGATTGCGAAACACCTTGAAAGGGGGGGGGGGATATACCAAAAGTGTCAATTACCCTCCATTCCTATTAAATAACAGCTATCGACATTTTGCAAAATGTCACTTTGGGTGAAATTAGTTAAGTGTCACTTAAGGTAAATTTTGTAAAGTGTCACTTAGACCATAGGCACCGTAATATGGAGCTCGACAGCAAATTTAATGCCAGAAATATCGGTTGTAGGTGACAAATTATTATTATCAGTTGTTGAACCACCTGGTTGGTTATGACGACAGTAAACTTGATGACTTTGACGATTTTATGAGTTATCGACCTCATTGGCTACACCGGCTCCTCGGCTACAATATGTAGTTTGAAAGCTGAGAGATTTATACATATACACCCCTGACCCAGGAACATTGACGATACAAAAATTGTTTGTTTCGTCGGCGGGATTCGAACCAGCGTCCCCCGGCGTGAGCTACCAAAGCGCTCAACCACTGCGCCACAGAGGTTGTCGAGATTAATACGCGAGCGAAAAATTTTGTACCCCTTTTTACGGAAGACGCGTATATGTAAAAGCATGAAACTTCTCCTTGCTTTAGATGATATGGAGGGGGAGCGTGGAATATCAATATTATTTTAAAACATGCTTTAATATTGCATATTTTTAATAAATAAAACGCTGCACGCACACTACAACACGCACACTAAAACATTTTGACATGACACGATAATCATATACAAATTCTTGCTTATGGTTGACGTCTGTGATTTTTTAACCGACTTCCAAAAACGAGGAGGTTATTTAAATATAACTTAATGGCCTGGTAACGAGAACTTCATGCCAAATTGAAGTCTGTGATTGAAACAAGAATAGATTATATTTTTGTAGTTCCTCTGGGTTGGATACGATGGGTTTTAATATTTATGGTCGATTTTTAACTACAGGGCGTTTTAACTTTGTAAATGTGAAAGTTTGTTAGATGTTTGTCTCGGCAAGTTATGTTCAGCGGGTTGGGCGTAAACAGTTAACAGACACATAGACACAGTTTTCTATTTACGTTAATGATACTATGAGAATATAACGCCCGCTACTCCGTTACGCTAAAATACGGGAACCGTAAATTTTCCGGGAAAATTTTATCCTATGTCCTCAGAACTCAAAGTATCTCCATAGCAAATTTCAGCAAAATCGGTTGAGTGGTTTCGGCGTGAAGAGGCCAGACCGACACACTTTTGCATTTTAATTATTAGTATGGAAGTATGTATTTTTAAATTATATAATATGTTTAGCAAGATCGGTTCAACTCTTTCTGCGTGTAGATAGACAGTCAGATTTTTGCATTTAATATAATATTAGTACCTATAATATGGATATATTAATAGTAGTTGTACCCTACTGAGATATCCGCGTAAAATGTAGCCTATGTGTTAATCCAGAATATCACCTAGCTCCATGCCAAATTTTATCGAAATCTGTCCAGACGGTTAAGCGTTAAAAAGTCACAAACATACACACTCACGAACTCACAGACTTTCGCATTTTTAATCTAAGTAGGATAAGTAATTTTTATACATATTATTTTTTTTTTTACCCATTAAGTTACGAAGAATAGCGCAAAAGACTTTAAGTAACAGCTAATGCCAAATAGTTCAAGTAAGTTCACATTTAATCAATTACGAATTCTCAAGTATCGAAGTGTTCGAAAACTTGGTATTTTATACAATTAGATACAGAAAAGATTTGTAACAAATTAAAACAAGATCTGAACTTTACAGACACTTCATAAAATTCATTACTATCGAAAACTTACTTTTTATTTTCGCTTTTAGAAAATCACATTTTAATTTGATGGCAATAAATTGACTTCACTGGAAAAAACCCGGCCAAGTAGACGTTGGACATGCGCACGTCGTACCTGCCAACGTCGAGCAAACAAGCCAAATGTCCAAAAACAGTTAACCCGACTGCAGGTACCTTTGCAATTTAAACATCAAGTTATGACCACTTTTACTATAATTTTACAGTAGGCCTACAATTTACCCTTTATTTTGCCCCACAGGATAGATGTCAGATTTTCACACGTCAGCTATGTGCCCAGTTTTTGCTCAGTATCATATCTACTGCTAGCAAAAATTGGACACTCAAATAAGTAGTGAGGATCTGCCTCATCAACTCCTGGCTTGCAAAGCAAAACTTGAACCTATGCAAGTAGAACACGAATCCGCCATGTCCAGTCAGAGTCTGTGTGGTGTGGTGTGTGATATCTATCTTTTTGACTATCTTATATGCACCAGCAGCAGCGCTTGGAAAAACGGTCACAGTCTTCGTATCTCCTGTTCCATTCATCAAACATATCCTGTCTTAAAATGCGCTTGACGGATGAGACAGGACACAGATCGCAGTCAGGTTTCCTTCTCAATCCCAGCGCGGCTTCTACGGCTAACTCGTCAACCCTCTCAACCCCGCATGTGCCTTAATCCAGAACAAGGAGACCTCCCGCCTCTGCGGTGCAGCTTTTCGGAGGTCCGCCCTAGTTCGCACTGCCAGGGGGTGAGGGGAACTAAGGGTGACTGCCCGGGGAGTCGATCTGAAGTCACTGAGGATTTTTAGAAATTCAAGTATTTTGTTGTGATGCTAGTCTTAGGTTTTCTATAGTGTAGGTAAAACTGTGATATTAGGGTTTTAATTATGGTTTAGTTATATAATTTGAATTTTATTTATATTGAATTGTAATTTATTTTGACATTTTTATGTACAGAATTTTAATTGGAAATTTAATTTCAATGATGATTATTATTGAAAAACAACAATGATGCTAGAAATAGGAAACTGTATTAGAACATAACAAAGATCATAACAAGCCCTGATTATGTTACGGGGAGTTAGTAATTTAAAAAAAATCAAGTTATGTATATTATGGAATGGCTATTTAAAGGCTTATTTAGATACCCTATTCGACCTAAATGGGCGGAAAAACTTTTTAGAACCCTACAATTTTGACTTCGAAACCCGCCATTTTAATTTTTTAATGTACCAATGTTCTTGCGCTATCAAGACGAATCTGTTAGCGACGCAACCGTGCCGCCGTACTGAACCATGCCGCTATAAAAATGTAAAAAAAAAATTCAATTGTCTATGATTTTTACCGCGCATTTTGATCCGTCCCGACAAAAGTGCACTCGCGCGGGGAAAAAAGACGGCAGTCGGTCGAATTGCGCGGGCGTGTCGACTGCACGTCGATGCACCGCTTAGTCTAATTTGTTAAAATTTGTATTGTTTTCGGTATTTTAGTGTCCGCGCAATCATACAATAATAACTAAGTATACAACCAATAATAATAACAATTATATACGTACATAGATACATACATACTCTCGAAAAACATAACATTTTTCTGGGGCAGTCGGGTGAAAATTGGTAAAACATGTTTTGAAACAATAGGGAATATGCATATAGAACAAAATTTATTGCCAAAGAAATTATAATGATGGTGGGCTGAGAAATATACAGAATGACAAAAAAACTCAGATTTCTGTTGAGAAATGTGTAAGATATTAGTGATTTAAGTATTAAAAATAAAGCGTATTCCCTATTAGTAAAAGTTAAACAGCTTTAACAGAATAACGGAATGTAGAAAACCAAGAAGAGTGTCCGTAGCCAAGTGGGTAAGACCTTTGGTTCGCACCGCAACCCCGGTGAAGGCGTGTACCAATGAGCTAGCCTATTGCCATTCCCTGTTCCCTCATATAGGCCGGCAACGCACTTGCGACTTTTCCGATGTCGCGAGTGTCCATGGGCGACGGCAGTTGCTTTCCATCACGAAACCCGTCTGCTCGCTTGCCCCCTAAACATCATAAAAAAAAAATAGCAGCGACATGGACGTCGCTAGTAATAATTAGCAAAAGAAATTAAATGGCAGAAAACACGCTTTTAGGATTTACTACGCGCTTATTCATAAAAATATTTAAGCGATGTTTAACTAATCAGGGTCCGCTGTCCCTTTCTGTCGAGTGACGTTTTCAACATTCCAGAAAGGGACAGCGAACATTTTTGTTAAACATTGCATAAATGTTTTTTATTAAGAAGTAGGTAAGAATTTAATTTATTTTCAGTATTTGTTGTTATAACGCTAACAGTAATAATTCTGTGAGAACTCTCTAGCTATGACAGTTCTTGAGAAACAGTCCGGAGGCGGACAGATGGAAAAACGTCGAAATATCGTTTTTAACCTTTTGGTACGGTAAAAATGGAACCATGTTTCCATGTAACAATGAATTCCGATGAGTTTTTGGAATACAAGTGATGGTCCATGATAGTGATGATATGGCGTCATAGCTCAGTGATTGCTGGTGAGTGCAATCGACTGTATGTGATAGTATTCGACACCAAGATATTAATTATTCAAGCCGTATTTAAACCATCCAACCAACCAACAAGCTTTTGAGTTGGTCTTTTTAATTATTCAAGCCGTATTTAAACCATCCAACCAACCAACAAGCTTTTTAGCAGGTCTTTTTATTTATGATAATTGGGGGGCAAGCGAGCAGACGGGTTACCTGATGGGGAGAAACTGCCTTCGCACTTGGAAGATCATGCTATCCGATGAGTCGCAAGTGCATTGCCGGCCTCTATGAGGGAATAGGAATAGGTGGATTAGAGAAGTTGGGCCACCGGTGAACTCACTCACTGAACGAAACACATCACAATGCCGTTTCACGCTGGTTTTTTATGAGGCCACGGTATCTCTCCGGTCGAGCCGGCCCCTTCGTGCCGACGCATGGCTCTCCCTCGGTCTCTGTAAACAGGATTTTAGGGTTCCGTACCCAAATGGTAAAAACTGGACCCCTATTACTAAGATTTCAATATCTGTCCTTCTTTCCGTTTATCTCCAGGCGGAATCTTAAAAACGGTAATGGTAATATAACAAAAGATACTAAAAACAAAACAAATTAAATATTCAAAAGGACCTCTCATTCAAGTACATCGTGCTATTGCTTGTATGAGGTAGTAGATTGTTTTACTGTTTAACTTTCTTTATTGGTTCAGAACCCTTCGTGCGCGAGTCCAAGTCGCATTTAGTCGTTTTTTTGGATTTAGTAAGAACATACACGAAAAACTGCTCAAGGCTCTGTTATTGAGAAACTGACTTGACCAAGAATGCGGCGGCTTTTTGATTGTGGTATTTACCAGATTAAAATCTCGTATAATACAAATATTTTGGGAATATTATGCTTTTTAAAGACCAAAAGTAGCTTTCGTTACCCTTTAAATTAAGTAGATGTAATTTTTTAACTATATAACAATCAAGTCAGTTGGTTACTTAATTTAATTCAAACGAAGTGACTGAAATTTAAAAATCAGAATGGCGGATTTTGAAGTCAAAGTTTTGAAGTTCCAAAATATTTTTTCCAACCATTTAGGTTGAGTAGGGTATCAAAATGGAGGGTCTTAAATAGTCATTCTAGAAATATACATAACTTGGTGTTTAAATTGCAATGGTTCCTGCACAACAGAAAACTCGACTGGTTTTCTGTTTTTTGGACATTAAATAATAGTAATAAAAGTCCTGCAGATCACCAAAATACGAACACCAAAAATTAAAAAAGGAACTAAAAAAAAAAAACTCACGTTACTTCTGATAGCGCGCTGTATATATATATGTGTGTGTGTATTTTTGTGTATGTATGTAGGATTATTCCTATCTGTATATCTCTCTAAATATATTTTTTTTTATTTCCAAAACATTTTTATGCAGATAAAGAAATTATTTAGCTTTTTTAAATTAAAAATTGTTTATTATGAATCTAGACAATCGATACATTTAACAATTCGTTCAAAGTATAATTAGTTAGGTCCAGGTAAAGCGGGGGAATTATGAAAACCAGTCATTATCCCGGAACAAGCTAACCAGAAAATGTTGATAACGCCAGCAAATTAGGGGATCCTTCATGCTAACTGCGGTTTTAAGAACCATAGGATATCCTGCGACAACTTTAAATGCGTAAAGTTTAACAGCGAAACAGCAGATCTTGAGTCAACCGCCTTTCTAATGACTAACACAAAAATATATTTTTTAATTATTTTACCATTCGAATTTTAATTTCAATATTAAATAAAAGAAATTATTATTGCGTTTTTTAGAGTTTATTTTATCGTTTTCTTTTCTTTTTAGATAGGAAAGAAGAAAGATAAGATTCAGTATATCGGTTGAACTCGTACGTTGTGCGCACTCAATGCTTACAGACATCTTGCTTCCGTAATATGTATATTTCTCGCCTACATTTAAGAGGGAAAACAGGAAAAAAGTGATAAAAACTACATTATACCATAGATCAATTCCTCTATGATTTTACATAATAAATGTATTTGATAGGTTTTAACGTGTAACGCTGATCACGCATATCAGCATTTACTTTTATCATAATGTCATATTCTGTTTGTGTCTGGATTCTGAATTTATTCTTTATAAGTTAGTTATGTCCAAAAACATTACATATCATATTAATAAAAAAAAATCACATACTATGTAAAATTTTTCTATGACGAGAAAAACCATTAAAACCACGTATGTCCTTGGCTTGGCCAAATACTCTTTTATAATCTTTATTATAACCAGACATTTAATTCCACGAAATTTAACTATCTCAATATTTTGTCTTACGCAGTCAGTAGGAAGACGCCATAAGAAAAATACTTTAGGAATAAATCGTGAGGATGAGTCGTTAAGACAAACGTTTAGAGCGGCGATTCGTAGAACATTAATTACAAATATTTATTATACCCCTAAACTAAATGGGATGTATTATTCTGTAATCGTTTATTATCATTATTGATAAATGATGACATTGTAATAACCCGCTTACTTTATTTCAGTCCAGTGATCCACTCCAGCTCTGGAACGCACTGGGTCGAATGCAACAGACACGAGAATGCACGGAACTCCATTCCAGTGCCCGCTTTTATCATTTCGTTGGATGACTAGATTTTTTTTATTACAAATTTCAAGACGCCTATAGGCTTATGCCCTTCTATCTTTCTATCTTTTCTTTCTCGATTTAAAATTTCATTATTTGCACCAAGGTTTCCATTTTATCTCAAATTACGTTAAGTCCGTCACGCTGTAGACTTTTATTATTATTATTATTATTATTATATTTAAATTAGCCTACCTCTTAAGATCGCGACTTTTGATTGTTATGGATGACTAGATTGAAATAATGTATATTCAATATGATAATAGTCGAATAGATCGAAGGATAAATAAAATCTCTTCGATTCATTCGATTTTGTCTCTATTTTTACACAAAAAAGATGAAAGAGATGGAGAAATTAATTTGCAGTCCACTTTTAAATAATCTTTCGAACAAAGAATTTTAAGCCCCAACAAATTTTAAAGGCAGTGCAACTTTTAAAATATCTTTTCCGCGCTAACAAACTTAAATTTCTTAAGTATTTAAAATATCGTTTCTGCTAATTGATTTAAAAACGAAGTTTTCAGTTGACAGAAACCAGTCGGACTGTCATGGCGAGGAAATTTCTGCATCGCGGAGCTCAGAAATTGTGAGTAACTTTTAAGTGCCGTTTCGGATAAATACTTTGCTTTTTTGGCATCAAAGTAACAACTTTACAAGTCGAAGAACACGCTACGGGAGTGGTTTTCTATAATACGTACTGAAATAACATGACAGTTGAGAGTTTACTTTGAACTTTGCCGGTTATTGCCCTTAAATTTAGTGTTCGCTACATGTGCACAGCGATCTCACCGCTCATTTTATGAAATTTGGGAACAAACGAGCAGACGGATGACATGGGGGCAAGCAACTGACGTCGCTTATGGATTGGACATTTGATGATTTTTTCAATTGGGCGTTTCAACGAAGTCCAATTCAAAATCATTGATCAATTTGGTCATTTCATTCAGCCCGCGGTACGAAACATGTTGGATAGAACGCCGAACGCCCCATTTGTATGCTTCACCTTGCAAAAGGAATATATATTATACAGAAAAAATTTAAAGACTAGTTAGGTTTCTTACTGATAAAAATTATCTTAAGCCAACGACGCGTGTGTAACATTTTTGTTGTATCCTTTTATTTCCTTGAAAATTGGTCATATATCTAAGTTATGACTCGTAACAGAGCAAGTGATAATATACGCATGTACAGAAGTTTACTAAGTCCATATTTGCACGTGCATATTATTAGCGGGATTTGAAATAATCTCAAGTAAGTTTGAGATCTCTATACAAATAAATCTTTTCAAGTTTAGTAAATTAAGATTTTTAGTAATATTCCGCGAAAAATGTCGCGCACTACGCATAGTAACAAAAAAGTTGTCTGTTTGTATGTTCGTACGCTCTAATCTCAGGAACTACTGGACGGACTTGAATAAATCTTTCTTGTTTAATAGCTATTAAGTCTGGGCAACTAATAGAATACTTTTTTGACCCGGGAAAATTTACGGTTCCCGCGTGACATACAAATTTTCGCGCAACGAATTTGCGGGCACTAACTAGTTATACGTAAACATTTTCATGATTTGTCACTTCTACCCGTCACTGATAACACCGCGTTCTTAAATAATTATACTTCAATAATAAAAAAAAAATGCGCATGCAATATGTACAGAGGGACCTCTGCTTGTAATAAATGAATTCGATGACTATGACATGTATGAATACTAAGGAGTACCACTTGCTAACTTCAAGAGACGGTGTCTTATCTGACAATATAGAGCACTCCTCGCTCCGAATGTAAATCCTCCCCTCTCGGGGGCCGGGGGGGGGGGGGGGCGGGGGGGGGGGGGGGGGGGGGGGGGGGGGGGGGGGGGGGGGGGGGGGGGGGGGGGGGGGG
>JAOTAV010000769.1:0-10292 GCA_026546445.1 Cyclargus thomasi | reverse complement strand
TAACATTATTGTTAATGTCAGTCCATCACGCTTCGGACTTTTATGTATATAATAATTAAGTATATATAATATATTGTTTAAATTTTTATACCAATTACATATATAAATATGATTATTATTTTTAAATATATTATTCTATGTCATTGTATATATATAAATTGTTTTTTTTTTGTATTCCCTTATATATATATATATATAACCTTCCACCGAGTAAGGGTTACTATCTATAGCAGTTTGAAACTATATATTTTCCAAATAAATAAAGTATAAAGCACTTAGAAAATTGAAAAAGCGGGTTGCATAGATATGAAAAAAAAAATACAGAGGTATATTACCGCCACCGATTAAGCCTAAAGTACGTTAACAAGCGAGAATTAAACAATATTAATTCATTTCAGATAGTATTCCCGTAACAAAGTCACACCAATTAGAATCTAGATTCTAGACAGTCTAATATTTAAGCTAGAAATTGTGCTCCAGCTGAAAGCTCGATTCTGTTCATTTGTGTTAAGTGACTCGAAGACACAAAAGCTTGTAGCTGTATAAGATATTAAATTACCACTCTATTTTCATTTTAATCGCCGAGACCGCGAGGTAAAACTGATTAAGCGCTAAGAGTGTTCAGTTATAAAATTGAGATTTTAGGACTCTTGGCGCTTATTTTATGATACTTATAGTTAGTTTATAGACTTAGCATAGCGACAGAGAAAGTGTTTCTTTCTACAGCAAGATAGACAAAGTGACGGATGTACAAAGTTTTCAAACATACAATGAACGTGTCTTTGTCATTATTTTTTGACAATAGATGTCACTGCTAGTTGTCTAAATCGCGTTTACGCTTGCGACGTGGCTGATAATAGAAGTCTAACTTTTAAGAAGCATATTTTGAATTTTTTCGTTCTCATCTGGTAAGGAACCCTTCGTGTGCGAGTCTAACTAGCACTGGGATGGATTTAGATGCTCCGTCAGTAATGTGAGTGTTCTAATTCGATGCGGACAAAGCAGTCAGATATTTAGTAAGTTGCATCACAACAGCCTCAAATTGTAGTCCAGGTGTCTGAGTACCCGATCATTTTCGAGATCAGGAAACGCTCGGCCTGTTAGTCATACTAAACCAGTTCTGAATGGTCCATACACAAACTTACTGTCTGGGTTTACAGAATGAAAAATTTATAAATTGTGACGACCCGTAGCTTAATTGGGCAAGGGGTCGCAGGAATTTAGAAATTGGAATCCCGCCGATGGAACAAAGATATCACAGTTTCCATTTATATTGTGATTTTTACTATAATTATTATTCTTATGACATAAGATGAAAACAAGCAGATGGGTCACCTAATTTTGTCTAGTTCGTATAGACGAAATAAAACTTTTTAAGTCACTGCTTTCCGTGCGAAGTGCGGTATATAATTAACAACTTAACTACCAGATGAAGTATCTATCAAATGAGTTGTAGATAGCGTACCCACCAATTATCAGTGGTGAAACAGCCACTAAGTAGTTGTTTTACTATTTACTATCGCCACAATCATTTATCGTCACCGGACCTTCGTTATAAAAGCCAGGATATTTTAAAACAATTTTTTTTTCCTTCCTTTTTAATTTACGTGTTTCGAAATTTCAACAACTTTTCAACGGGTTTATTCCAATCAAAAGTTACTCAAAAACATTCCTAAGATCCAAATTAAAGTTTTCCTTTAAAGGCTTCTCAAATGATACTAAATTAAAGCTTTTATAAAAACAGCTAGAAGTGATGATTAAATATTTAATTATTTTATTGTGTTCAGAAAACTTACAGCTTGCACAAAATACATTAAGCATAAAATCAATAGAAATCATAAAGTTCAAAATTATATAATTTGCAGATTTTAAGAAAAGTTTATTTTCATTAGTCTTAATTAATTAAACTGAATGCGATGCCATTAAGCAACTATTTATAAAATGGAAAGTTAATAATTAGATTTGAGAAATAAATAAAAAAAAGGTTTGATTGTAAAGAGAGACGAGAGAATAGATACGAAAGTATCTGTTATCTCGTCACGCCTAAACCGCTGAACCGACTCTGGTAAAAATTGGTATGGAGATACTTTGAGTCCCGGAAAACGAACATGGGATATTTTTTATCCCGGAAATTGTAAAAATGAACAAAACAGGCGTCATCTGTAACTTGCGCTTAATTCTAAAGGTGATCGTATATTTGTCAGTACCCTACGCGCCTTATTTAGCTTGCTATAGGGAATATGAATGATTTCTTTTTTCTTTCTTTAAATAAATCTATCGTTATTAAAAAATGATGTGTTCCAATCAGTTTTTTTTTTTATAAAATTGACAACAACAAACTTACAAACCTTTAAAGTAGTCAGTTAGAAAGAGAGATGACGTCAAATTCGCTGCATACAAAGTTCATACTAAATTACGTTTTGAGAGAAAGAGATGGGTGGAACAATTTAATCGCCAATATCTTACTTATTTATCAACCAGAATTGAGAGATTTTTTGTCATTCTGTACATCTTTTAGCCCACCATCATAATAATTTGCATTCAATAAATTTTGTTTTACGCGCGTTTGTACGCGCCGCATTTCGTAAAGCATGAACGAAGCTATCAAATACTGCGGCGCGTACGGTACTGACGAATATACTATCAACTAACTGGACGCTATGTTCTGTGACCTAGTCGTGTCTATATTACATTTCTCCCCCCCCCCCCTTCTACTCCCCCAATTACATAGCGGGATCACCTTAATGCTAAAAGACGGGGACATCACAATCTATTAACTACTATTCAACTGTCATTACACAAATACCTTGGAGTCATAATGTACCACCGAAGTAGTTATTTCAAAAGCAGACCTACCATTGTCCATTCGCAGTAAGTAGGCACAAATCTTCATATAAAATGTCAAAATTTGTATACAATTCTGTGGCAAGTCATTTTGAATAGATTATAATTTAGTCTGATTATGTCGGAAAATAGTTAAGAACTTTCTTTAAATACTCTCTTAAAGTTAATTAAAATTAGTGAATCCCCTTCATAAAAAGCTTACCATTTTTATGATCTACTCAAACTAATTTTCACGTCCAATTTGGTCCGTTATAAAACTTTCGGGTATTTTCATAAAGGTAATAATCACATTTTCCGGGGCATTTATCGCGCACCTGATCTTCGCACCCTTCAGCCTGCTATCAAACAAATTTATGTCTCTTTTTGCTGAAAAATAGAGTTCTTAATGCGCTTTTAGGAGTTATTTTTTTCATTTAGGTAATGCAACAAAAAATGCAGCAAACAACACAGCATTTATTTGACTAGCAACATTGTCCTGAGTCCTGATGGTAACATTTGTATTTTGTTGTCAACAGATTTCATGATTATTTTTTTAATAAATAATGTGCAAGAAGCTGTCTTTTTGTGAAAATGGAATCTGTATTGGAATTATAACTTTTTTAAAACATTTTATATTTTGTCACCAAATTTTTAATATAAGAATGATTTTCGTTACCATAGTAATTTGAGGGCTACATCGTTATAACTAATTTGTATGTAGACAACATTCTATGGAGTATACAATGATATAATATGCAAAGAAAAAAATATTCAAGTCTATAAAACATGAGTAGAATAATGATTGTTCAATGATTCCATGGTTAGTCATTGGCTAAAGCATTTCTGAATATCAACACATCAACTTATGTTAGCTCTAGCTTCGTACATATTATAGACGGAGCGTGCCGCATCGCATTATTCATACCCATAGCGCAGTCGCTCGTAAGTTAAAAGTATAAAAATTGCGATGCGCCCCGGCGCATAAGACTGTCTCTGAAGATTTGTCATCGTCTGTCGTGTGACGTTTTCAATATTCCAGAAAGGGACAGCACATCTTGATTAGTTAAACACCATATTTTTATGAATAAGGGGGTTAATATTAAATAAAATATTTTATTAAAACTAGATTTTCTACGCGCCTTCACTTGTAATTACTTTTATATTTAACCCTTGTTTTCCAGTTCTTTTGTATCAATCCATATATTCAGATCCAACCCTAAACAATAATAAATAAGACCCCAATTCTAAATTCAATATTTCCTTATGGAAATATTATGTTATGAACGAAAATTAATTTACCTTCAATGTGAGTCAAGAATGTGGAATGTTGTTCATTCTTGGAATAGAGTAAATTAAATTTGGTGGCGGATTAATATTTTGAGAATATATTAATCCTGAGCAAAAACTTGGTAAGGGTTTATTCGAATTCCTCGTATACTACAGAAATGACTAATTTAGCAGACTTTAGGAAGATTCTACAAAAATTTAAAATTAAAAGGTACTTTTCAAGAATAAAACTTTTTAACAAAATTATTTTGATTGTACTGTAGGACAGTAAAAGAACATAAATCGCCAGAAAAAATGTTGTCTGTTTATCTGTTTGTACGTGCTAATCTCCGGAACTGCTGGACGGATTTGAATAAATCTTTTTTTAATAGCTACTGGGTCTGGGCAACATATAGGATACTTTTTATGTAAAATGTACGGTTCCCGCGTAACATACAAATTTTTGCGCAACGAAGTTACGGGTACCAACTGGTATATTATTCAAATCGGTTTATACTAAGCAAGAAACATACTTCAATCAGTTATCATGCTTTATTTGGTAAAAACAACATTACAAGAATTGCATTATAAAAATAGTGCGCATAGTTTAACGCAATTAACGACGTCCAAACTTCGCAGCCTAAAATAGTAGAATCAGGGTCCTGATTTCATCAATTCAAATTAACAGATCGAGAAGTTATTTAACTTTGGATCATGGAGGTCCTCAACTGGTAATTTAGATAAATCACTAAGATAAAGAGAGGGCCACCGAAACGCCCTTTTTCGGTCGATTCTTCAAACACGAATTCAATTCGGATCCGAATAATTTTCTACTTTCTATGCAAAACGTCGGTGCAAAAATTTTGTCGAAAATGGCCGCGCAATTAAACGAAATAAAATTTTCGTGTTTCGCATTTCAAATCCTTTGGAAGTCTCATTTAGCGATGATTCTATTAATTTTTTTCCGAAAAAGAGATCGACAATCGCCTATTTACAAGTATAGAACTAAAAAAATACAACATTAAATGGTAAGCTCCCCAAAAAAAAACAAAAAACAAAGATCTAAATGTCCTAGATACGGCGTATTTTATCTTAACGTAGATTACTATGGTAATCAACATAACATTTTAAATGTCTTGCTCGTTTATTCCCTGAGTAATGGCCGGGAAAACATAACTTTCGCATTTCGTATAAAATAAAAAAAAATACAGTTATTATTTCTACTTGGCTAAATAGTCTTCTATCTCACCAGCCAGACCTGTAGTTGCGTATTGGGGTGTAATAGGAAAGATACATTATAAAGTTTCAGCTTGCCTCAAATACCTACTCAAAAATTGCTACCAGCTCTCGGTTTAGTAGGGTCTACTGACTTTACGGAAGGTGGATTGTGCTCGTAGCTTCGTTTTTAGGCGGTGAGAGGAACGCCGCAGAGTTTTAGTGGGTGGGGCTGCCGGTCGCAGCGAGTCCCACATATCCGCAGTGGAAGTCCCCAAGCCCCTGCGAAATGCGTTACCGCATTTCTCTGCGTGAACAAAAAAAAAGGGTCTAGATACTAGTCACATTGCAACTTGACGGGGCGATGGGATTGCGATGCATTTTTAGGCAAGCCATTTAAAATTGGAACAAGCCGACCAACACAGCAAGCGACAAGTCTGTCAATTCAACATTTCAATTAAGTTCTCAGTTTCACACCACTAACAATTCCCACTGCCAAGTTTTTTCAACCTCTAGTCTCAATAAAACTCGACGTTAACTCTCCAGTTATAACTGTTCTTAACGGAATCACCCATTAGTGCAAGGAGTTGACATGGCATAAGTCAAATGTTAACCATGCAGCCCCCTAGACAAGTGGCAAGCGATTAACGTTTACGACAATCGCTTCGCTTCGTGGTCACGTGGGCAAGCGAGCAGACGGGTTACCTGATGGAAAGCAACTGCCGTCGCCCATGGACACTCGCGACATCCAAAGAGTCGCAAGTATGTTACCGGCCTTTATGAGGGAATAGGGATTAGCGGATTTGGGCAGTTGGACCACCGGTAAACTCACTCACTGAACGAAACACAGCACAACGCCGTTTCACGACAGTTATCTGTGGCAGCGTCTCTACACGATCACCGATGTTTATAATCTCTGAATAAGTTTGTACAATCAGAGAAGTCGAAACAGATACAGATCGTGGATCTAAGTAATTTGGTCGGGTCATGTCAAACCCAGCCGACAGATCATGACTTACATGTAATTGACATATTCCGACCAAATCCGACGTAGGTCTGTCAACTGGCTTTCAATTTCCCCAATTATACATAAACTTTTGAAGAACCGCACAAGTTTGTGATAATTTTGTTTAGAAACTTTAATTAATCTCACTTAAACAAACGTTAAATGAAGATTAAATAAATCAAGATTCAAGTTGTTTTTAATGTTCCTCATAGTTAAAAAAATTTTAAAAAATCTACAACCGAACATATAACCTCCTCGTTTTTGGAAGTCGGTTAAAAAGTACATACTTATTTCTACTTTCATAACTATTAAACGGGATTTGTTGACCCACCACATATTCCCACCACTGCATCTCCTGTGTCACCAGGATCGGCAGCGGTATCCAACCACGAAAACCCGCAGACACGATCTCAGGCCGATGGACGTGCTAAAACTCCCTGACTGACTCGTAGATGTCAAAGCATGAAATTTCTCCCAGTTGTAGTTGATAAGCAGGAGTAGCGTGGAATACCAATATTATTTTAAAATATGCTTTAGTCTTGCATATTTTTGATAAATAAAACACTACAATATTTTGTTATGTATACTCTTTTGTTTATGGTCTCGTGATGAATGTGATGATGAAGTCTGTGATTTTTTAAATAAAATTTAATAGCCTGGTAAATGACTTTTATGCCACATTGAAGTATGTGTTTCCATTGATAATATATATTTACAGTTTTTTTAGTTCATCTATACGATGGCACGATAGTTAAACTTAAATTTTCGACCACAGAGCAACTTTTCGTACATTTCACTACTTAAAACTAATTGCTTATTAAAAATACAGAAGCAATTTTTTATATTTACCTTCTACCACAAAGTTGGTAAACTTTATGAGATATTATAGCACTAACTACAGTTAGTTGTATTTTAATGCATAGATTATAAAGTTGTAACTTACTGGCGTCGCATATTTTGAAGTTGTCGCAAACTAAAGCGCTTATGGTTTCATATTAGTTTCAGTTGGCATAGACAATATTTTGTACCGGCTTTTAATGTACGTAAGCATGTTATCCTTACTAATATTGTAAACGGGATGTGTCTGTCTCTTTGTACGTTAACTCTTCACGCTCAAACCCCTAAACAGTTTTTGTTGTAATTTTGTATGAAGAAATTTAAGTCCCGGGAAGGACACGGATCATTTTTATCCCAAATTATTATTTTTACTCATTTAGGTAAATTTATAGAGAGGACACCGCAAGGCAATGATGTGATCCACTGTGTTTAAACGCTACAGTACTGCACCTCTTTTGCGCACAACACATTCCACACTAAAACAAAATCGAATAATATCACAACAAAAGCCTACGGTTTTGTGTTATGATACTGGATAAATAATTTGAGTAACACGGCAAACTGCAACGCGCTAACTTTTCAGCGTTAAATATTTTTATTTAATTGTTTACAAATTAAATACGAACGTTGAATTACAAAGCAAAGAAACTCGCAATTTTGCACTTTATAGAGTAAGTGAATTCAGAGTGAAATGACGATACAAAGATGAATGATTCCTGTTTTTGTAATAACTAGCGTACATATTAGCTGTATAAAAAATTACAAGTTAATAAGTTTAACTATTTAGTAAATTATATCATCATTGAAAACTTTACTTATAATAGGCATGAAAATGTTGAATTAATAATTTTATGTATTTTTATTTTTCCTTAATGAATAAATAATAATATGTACTTACTAAAAATTAATGTTTATATATTTTATACATTTATTCGAATTGATTCATTTTAATTCGAGTGTAGGCATAAAACTGTGTCACTTTTGCATCTGCGGTGTTAATCTGATAGCAATCACCGCCAATTTCAAAAATGGAAATTCAGCCGTGTGACAAGTTCGATGTTTGAAATAGCCTCTCTATTGATATACCTCAATGTTTTTACCCCTGGAAAATTGTACGGTCCCGCGTGATAAACGAATTTTATATTTTCTGTAGATGACAACCCGCAACTCTATTGCACCCATATTTGTTTATCCTAGTGTCTGACGGATCTGCCCTTTCCCTTGACGGTTTCGGTTCAGCAGTTTAGGCACGAAGAGGTAAAATACACACTTTTGAATTTATGTAGGTAGATATGTTTATAGATACGACTATGAGGGAAGCTGCTACAGAGCCAGTCGACATATCACGACTAAAGCTGAAAACAACGACGTACCTACGTCATTTGGTCAGTATGTACGAGTATTGTGATCGGACGTGGCTCACAGTCCATACATAAACCTCCACGGCTGATGTCAGACGCGGCTTACACGACTATTATCTAGATCGCGACTGTCAGTCGCGTCCGTAAGCCGCGTCCGTAAGCCGCGTCCGATCACTATACATACTCCGACCAAAAGTCGTAGGTACGTCGGCTTTTTAACTTTACTAAAAAGAGTTTTAATTAGACATTTCAACAATCGTTTGAAACTAACTTTTAGTCGCCTTTGTGTATGAAAAACGTTTTGTGCGAAAGATTTTTCCTGCGATTTAGTCTCTCACAAAAACACTTCCACCGTTGAGCCATCAATCAGAAAGGGACGCGTTAAGTGCTGGAAAGCCACCGGCGTTTTTCTTTAAAAGTTAGATGCTCCCGGAGATCCGCAAGAAATGATTGTCAAATAAAAAAAGGCATTAAAAAATGAAATTACATTACTGCGTATCATACATAAGCAGACCCGAGTAGAGAACTCGCACGTTCGCACCCCGATACATTGTTACTGGAAGCTTAGAAAGTTTTTGTATTAAGTGACAGAAGGGAAGTTGCAAACAAGGCTTATGAATTATTGCGCGTTAGGTTTGTTTTAGTCGACCCCTGGAATTCAAAACGGATACGACAAAAAGTTTGACATATGGGTCAAACTCGGACATCGTTTTAATTAAATAAAAGTATTTTTTTTTTTGTTGTTATAAAGTCCCGGGGGGTTATTATGACCTCTTATTCCCAGTTAAGTTCCAGCCAGTCAGCAGTCACGTGACACTAGATACGTGAAGTTTGACGTTCCCTAATGTCACCAACATGTTTAAAATCAATTCATAGACAGCCAAATTAATTCAGCCATAATTCTACATTTGTCGTTGCGAGTGCCAAATTCCATTTGTGTTTTTTTTTTATTTTTTGTTTTTTTTTCGCTAAAAATATTCTCAGTTTCGTTGTGCACATTCGAGATAAAACCATTTTGGTAATATATCATGTGGTGGTATCAATAATTTTGTATTTTTTTTTTTAAATCCAATAACATGTTTTTTGTTGTTTCCCACAACCTGACCAGAAGCACATAATATGGAACTTGGCACTCGCAGCGACGTAACACGAAAAAAGTATAAGGCAATTGTTGACCGTATATTGAATTGCCTGGAACCATGCAGGTTTATAATGGTCATATAATAGCCCCCCTGAAAACAAAATATATATAATTTTATATTTATTGTTGGATCGTCGATATAATTCCGTGCCATGTCAGTTTGATCCGACAATGTAAGTAGATTACATAATGTTTTAAACATATGTATTATATAATAAAAAACTTAAATATGTGTATAGTATGAAAGTATTAAATATTCCGTTGTCTGGTATCTGTAACACAAGTCCTTCGGGTACTTAGCACGGGGCCAGACTGACGTGGTGTGAAGCGTTCATATTATTATTAGTAATATATGAATTTTATTTGTGTAAAACGAAAAAGTTATATTCGTTATTACAAAAATCATTCTAAATTTAAAAAATCCAGCGCTATAAAATTTTTCGCCTTCTTCTTTATTTATTTATTTATTTATATGGCGCTTGGCTAATTATTAGAACAAATGATTTCCCGCCTTCACTTGATGCTGACCATAGTTATATAATAGTTCTAGCCCCATAAAAAGAAGAAGGAGTTTTGGCGGGGATTTCAGAGAGTGACGTTGTGATTTTTGTATTTTTTGTTAAATTTGTGTTATTTCGGTTTT
>JAOTAV010000768.1:0-10292 GCA_026546445.1 Cyclargus thomasi | reverse complement strand
AACATCTTGACATGACACGAGAATCATACACGAAATATTCTATTGTTTATGGTTGACGTCTGTGTTTTTAGGGTTTCGTACCTAAAGGCTAAAAACGGGATCCTATTACTAAGACTTCGATGTCCGCCCGTCCTGTCTCCAGGCTGTATCTCAAGAACGGTAATAGTTAGAGAGTTGAAATTTTCACAGAATATTTATTTCTATTGCCGCTTTAACAACAAATACTAAAAACAACATAAATCAAATATTTAAAAGTGGCTCTAATACAACAAATATGTTCTGTGCGTTTTCGTTCCATAATAATATGCATAATCATAACGATGTATTCGACGCCTTCGTCAATTGCGGCGTGACGGAGTCGGTAGGGTGTTTGATTAAGTTCGAGGAGGCCATGGGTCGATCCCTATCAACAGTTTTTTAATTTATGACTTTGTTTTATAAAATTTTACGTTTTCATATTTTTTTCCTTTTTTTTTAATTTAACACTTACTTTTAAAACTTTCAAAAATGCGTTTATTCAATTTCATCATAAATAATTTTTTCCCATGAAGTTTTGACGACTCTTGTAAATAAGTTATTTCATTACCTAGCTTGTCTATCTAGCTACACATTAAACCTACATTATTTTAATTTCAAGTTATTCTTCAATTAAACACTTAATTTAGGCAAAAATTCGGCAATTTTTTAAATGTTAGTTATTAACTTCTTCCATCTATGTCTACCATTTATTAGGCTTTTAGGTGAAACCTAAAATTCCGAACTGCAAATGCCAAACTTTGGTATCACGTAGCACAAAAACTATTGCGAATTGACACGCAGGTGTTCTACTCTTGCATTTGTAATATTAATGCCTATTCAGAATTAAAAAATAACAGAACACTATCAATCTCCTGGCTCCTCCGTACACTGTGCAATGACTGATATAATAATTTTTTCTGGGTTCAAAAACTCTGCATTGCATAAATAATATTATGTTTATTAAAGAGATTACAAGTCAGGCACAAGCGGTAGGGTATTTATGTAAGCTCTTCAGGTTCGGCCTTAATGCAGTCTACTAAAGTATCTTCGTCAGGAGTAATTGGTGTTGATGGAGGTATCTCAAATTGGATCCAACCCTTTGGGGATGATGGCATGGCATCCAGATGGATGGAATCTAGCTGTTCAAGCTCGGAACTAATCACAGCTTGCAGCTTCTCCTGGCATCTACATGCTTTATCAAATGGCATACTCTTAAGCTGTACCGCCAAACTTCTGCAAAACACGTCAAATTCGTCTTCTTCCTCTTTGATCTTTATTCTCTTTGGACTTTGTTGGCTCTTATCAGGTTCTTTTACCGCCAACTGTAGAGGCAAAATAAAATTGCTGATCACATTTAAAAAAAAAGTGATGTCATTGTTAGTCTATGCATATTGTGACCCTTAACTTTGTCACTGTAAAAGCAGCAGTGCTGAAAGCGAATTTTGTTTTGTGAGGGCACAAACCCTTGGCAAGTGGTGTAATGAGTTCACATACAAGCCTTCAGTGCTGTCACTTTCACTTTAGTGACACCCTGTATCTCTCTTCACTTACATTTTTAGCACATTTAACTTTTTTTAATGGGAATGCATTAACTGGTACAAGAAGCGTAGGACGAGATGTATTATTTAGTAAACAATTGGCGTTATTCTTTGCAAAACGCACAGTACAAAGACCATGTTTTGTAATTTTATTTGATGTAGGTTTTTCTTCTAAATCTGGTTTTCCACAAGGTTTTATCCAAATCCGGCATCTGAAAATTGTTAAGTAATGATGCTTAGCTAAACTATTGGGGAAAGCTTCAGTGACTGTAAAAAAAAATATTTTTTAAAAAATATAAATCCTATGCTTCTTAGCTTAAATCCCAGTGTGAGTTGGAGTAGGGCAAAAAACATTCTTTACCCAACAGAATACTATAAAGCAAAAAGACAGCAAAGAGACAGGACTATGGAACCCTTAAACTGAAAATTTATTTACACATTACGATCATCCAACTTCTCTTGGCTCAATTCATCATTCATTTCACTTTCCATTAATTTTTTTCTTCGATTATAGTATGTCTTTTGATTCTCACGCATTTTTCTTCTTGCCGCTTCTTTTTCCTCCCTTGATACTTTTTTCTTTAAATCTCTATAACGCTGACGCCATGCTCTCTGATATTCACGATTTCTTAGCCTTTTTTTCTCTTTTGCTTCTCTGAAAATGAAGATTATATAACATTATATTATTGATAAGCTTATATGAAGTACAACCTAAAGTAACCTTTTAGTTTTTTAATAACTGCATAATATTTTAAGAGTAAGTAGAGATGTTACATTTAGGGCCTGTTTTACCGCTTACAGAGAGTCTATTTATTTGACAGATACAATTTTATTTGACTTTGATAAGATTTTGTATGGAGAATCTGTCAAAAAAGTTATGGATAGCCTAGCAGGGGACCTCAAAAGGTTGTAATAGCAATATAGCAAAAGAATTGTTCTACAAGTCGTTTTAATACATTTTATCAAAAAATCGAATTATTTTGAAAAAATAGTTACTTCAAAATCAATTTAAATTTATTGTGAAATTACTGTTTTGTTGTTAAAGTAGTAGTTATTTACATGAAAAATTACAAAATAAATTGCTGTTGGCAAAGTATTAGTATTTACTATTAAAGAAATTAGATCTCTTATAAAAATAATAACTGGTCTCTAAGTTGACATAATTCATGTTAACATAAGTAGGAAATCATTAATTAGTGTCCTATGCCCAGAAGACCATTGCTTTTCAGCTACTGAGTTTACCAAAATTTGTGCAAATTTATGCAATGAGCTAGCCTATCCCCATATATGAAAGTTGTGTAAATGAGGATGGAAATGATAGCTTTATAGTACGGGGTTTATGTTAAAAAAATGATTTTATAAGAAAATCTAACGCCTGACGTGAATGCTCTTAGTTAAGAGGTTAAAGTATAATCATAAAATAAAATACTTATGTAATGTATAGTAGGCATATTTTTATAAGATACGTACTCATCTCTTTTCACTTTATCTTCGTAACTTTTTCCATTTGAAGATGCACTTTGTTTATTGTCATCCATTTTACAACATATTATTTCAAGACACTGTCTTCTTCTCCTTCTTTTATCTTTTTTTTATGGCGCTACGGCTATATAACCATGGCCAGTGTCGAGTAAAAGCGGGGAAATCAATTTTCTTGGTCAAATAATTTTAGCAACGTTACAATATTTCGTCAAGTCTAGTCAAAGTCAAGATAAATCGTTAGTATAGTCAAAGCGTCAAGTCAGTGAATTTAGTAAAGTGGTAGACGCTTTACTAACATTTCTAGTGGAGCTTTGGAGGGATACATAAAAAACACGTTTCTTAAAGTTGTATCACTTGCCCACACTTGTGCATGATAACGAATATTTAATGGTTGATATTCTACCACTATAAGGCATCAAAACCCAAAACAACACAAATCTGTCGAAGAAATACAAAAACACAACATCACTTTTTCACGTCCCGCCAAAACTTTAACAAACAAAACAAAAATATTTGTAAAATTATTATTTATAAATTGCAACATTTTAGTTAAATTATCTGACACTTGTCAATGTCAATGTCACTACCCTTGTAATTCTTCTCCCTCTTTGTTATCTGCCATTATGGAATATAGTTTTGTGCTCGTATAATTTCTCGTTTTAATCACCAAATCCAAACATTTATACTAAATAATAGTTTTTTTCATCAGTATTTAATCGAAAGCGTGTCTGTCTGTATGTCTCTCAATAGATTTTGTTGAAATTCGGTATAGCGGCCCTTTCAGTCCCTGGAACGGACATAATATGCAACTTTAAAGCCTGAAAATGTATGGATGTCTCGTAAATAAACAAATTTTGTTGACATGGATCGCAACGCATCAGGGCTGCCACATGGCCGGGATTTCCGGGAATTACCCGGAATTTTGCGTAATTTTATTCTGGTGACTCGGATTTTTTTCGGAATTTAGTCTCGGACTCTGATTCAATCTGATTCAACGGAATCGCTTGGACGTCATCAATCATCAGGATCTGGCAACCCTATACGAATCATGCGTGCGGCAGGTGTCAACTTTTCAAATACTTCTCTTATGTAGCCTCTACATAATCGCTGATGTTCGTTACGACACGATCATCATGCAAGTGTCAACATCATCGTCCGTACTAATTTGGCAACTCGCTGATCAAAGGCGAATACAGACAAATATCGTCATTCGGTGGACAGCGGCGAGTACACAATCGTGCTCGCCTGACGTCGGCTATGTTTGCCGATAATGATGACAAACGGAACGGAAGCAACACAAGACATTGTTAATAAGGCACGACTGTATCATTACATAACACCAAATCTTGGGAAATCCTATTAACAAATTAATATTGCTAATTATTAATAATTAATGACACGTAAGTAATGGCGTTACGTGCTGGGACCGGTCTGACTTCTTTTCCGTTCTGAGAAATCTCTCTGCTTCAATTACATCGGAGATATTCCATTATCTAGCTTTTTTTCGGAACAATAATAATACTAAGAGAGCAGAAGCTAGAGCCTTAGTGAAGTTGTCAACTGTGCAAAAAAAATATCATTTTTATCTTAGTGACTCTAAGAAAAAAATGTAATTTCTAATTCACGTCTTCACATTCGAATATATTGTGCTAAATAGTTTAGTTACCAATCAAGAATGCTGTTGAATAAATAAACTCATTTTAAAAACGACCGAAAAGTTCAGTAATTCTTTCAGAATTATGCTCTAATTTCCCGAGGTACCATTGAGTGATGAATCTAAGGACTCCCAGTCAATTTTATGCTCACTGAGCAATAATATTAGATTTTTTACTCGTTAATACACCTACAGCTAGTAGAAACACTTGTACAGGATGTGACTCTATTGACTAGGTTAGGATTGAGATTAGTCCGGGGCTTTAGTGAGATGGCATCCGTCCGTCTGTATTGTGTTGTGCGTAGCGTTTTATTTATGCAAAATATGCTAGATTAAAGCATATTTTAAACTTATTTTGGTATTCCACGCTCCTCCTCCATATCAACTATAACTGGGAGAAATTTCATACTTTTACATCTATGCCTCTTTCGTAAAAAGGGGTACAAAATTTTCCGCTCGCGTATTAATATAGAGTTATGCCATCTTACTAAATTTTTTAAAGGAAATGTATCTTATGACCGAGAAACATAAATTGTAAATTTTCCACGAATATGTGGACATTAAGTTAAGTAATGCACAAATTAAGATTGCTCCAATTTGTAAATGTCATGAGAAATTGTGCCACACAACGCGTGACTTGTTTCGACTCATTTGGGTAAATACTAAGGACTTTAGAAAAACACAAAAAAGATCATAATACATATACGGTCGAATTGAGAAACGTCCTTTTTGGAAGACTTTTAATTACTGAGAGGTTTCGTGTGATTTTTCAGAGAACAATATTCTATATTCGAAAATTAAATTTGATATACCTGTATATTAATATGCGAACAGAAAACTTTGTATCCCTTTTTTCGAAAGACGCGTAGGTGTAAAAGCACGAAATTTCTCCCAGTTATAGTTGATATGGAGGAGGAACGTAGAATACCAATATTATTTTTAAAAAATATGCTTCTATTTGACACATTTTCAATAAATAAGCTACGCACACTACAGCACACACACTACGCTATTTTGACTTGATTTTGACTTGACATGATAATCATACACTAAATATTGTATTGTTTATGGTTGACATCTGTGTTTTTTAAATAAAATTTAATGGCATGATTACGAGGCCTTTTCTACCAAATTGAAGTCTGTCATTGAATTAAGAATAGCTTATATTTTTTATAGCTCGTCTAAACGATGAATTTAAATGTTTTGGTCGTCTTTCGACCACAGGGCGACCTCTAGTAATTATTTATAAAGCTGAAAACAAACTGATCAGACGTGGCTTATATCCCATATAAAACGTGCGTGATGATGGCGCCTTATAGTTTGCACACTATAATATACAATTTTATCTAGATCGCGGCTGACAGTTGCGTCCGTGTGTCGCGTCCGATCAGTATAATTTCCGCTTTACGGTGGAATCTACATTTGTATTTTTTTCTTATCAGCAACTTAAAAGGCCACAGGCTATAATATATTCGCTCAATGTTGGCGGTATGGTTCATTAACCCTCCGTCAAAAAATTTGTCATTTCCATACAAAACACGATTGTCAACAAAGGGCTGCGACTTGTGTTGTCACTTTGTTATTGACAATCGAGGTTCATATATAAATTCGACAGAGGGTTAATGAACTTGTTAAGGATTAAAAAATAATATACTGTAGATACAAATTAGTACCTACTATGACATCCCTAATTTTTTTCGCATGCGCAAAAAATATTTTCTCCCGAAGAAAGCATACCATTTCATAAAGAATAAACAAATTTTTTAATAGCCTGCGGGTATGCAAAATCAAGATACACCTATTAACAATTGGAAAACAAAATAAGGTAAGACATCTTGTCAGAGGTCGCGGTATACAAGTGAAAGCGCAACACTTGGAAAAAAATATACAGGGTTCTGTATACAAATACTTGACAAAAATATAGCGGGATTTAATATAGACATGAGATCTTAATACTTTTTGACATCATGAAGTATTTATGTACTTTTACGAAGAATGGCAACATTTTTACATGAACATGTTTTTTGGGAAAAAATTGTCCCAGTAACGTTGCTGATAAACAATACTTTCCATAAATATAATTTCTCATACTATCATATTGGAGAAATAGTCAATAAAGCTTATTTTGATAAAGAAATTTCCAAAACAACAAACTACTACAATTATTTTAATTTCCAAAAATATATTTTAGTTATTTACTATTTTTTTGATAGAGGAACTAAAACCATACCAAAAATAAATTAAAAAGTCTTTAAACAATATGTAATAATATTTAACTGATTAGAGAACCATATTGTACGTTCCTTAGAAAATAACCATCAATATGTCACCATAACATTCTAGATATCAAACCCTATACAACAAGCTGCTACAGATGGTATTTTGTCCACTTCTTAAATCCCTTCATTCATTGCGGAACCCTGAAAAAGTAGGAACCGAATAAGATCAAGGGGACCGGTTTTAATTCATCGTGAGTTGTCGTTTTCTTGAAGTGCGTTTTACCTGGTGGTTGCATGTGCGTTTTATTTACATAACCTGCCGGGTCAGGAGACAGGTTTTTGATTCATTATGATGTTTCACTTCGAGTTTTTATTGTGAACTAACAAGCGAACAATTTCCTTATGTTTTGCAAAGACCAAGGATTCTTCGCGATGTGTAATTTACGTAATTCGCCTTCAATTCGGAAACGAATCGTTTAAACTGTCTCTATAACTGGGCTGAAGTGTTTATACCAATTGTCTATTGCAAAAATAATTTAATAAACACTGAAAAAAACGCTTTCGTAGGTACGTTAAAGTCAAATATAAATACGCTCGATTCGTAAATCATTTGTTTGTTTGTCTATTCCTTTACGCCCTGACGGAGCAACAAATTAACTTGATTTTTGGCATAGACATTAGCTTCAAGGGTAAGGGGTGGGGAGACGTATTTTTCGAATTTTATGCCAACGTAGCCGCGGACAACAGCTAGTTCTGTATATAAAAACGTAAAAAAGTTATAACCATGAGTTATGACACGGTCTAATCCTCGACTATGGTTGGACATCCGACATTTACAAAGTTCGATGGCCGATTACCAAACCGCCCCAAATTGCTAATTTATTCATCTTAGAGCGACTTCTGATTTTAAGTTGTGATCATGTGATAGGATAAAATAATTCTAATAATAATTTTAAACTCTAATAATAATAATTCTCTCTAAACTCTAATAAAAAAAATAAAAAAACTCTAATAACAATAAAAACTCTAATAATATATTTTTTTTATTTTAATAATACTTTTTAAAATTATGAGGCCGTACTTTGTCCATCGCTCACCGTAACCGTCAACGAGATTGTTTACAGAGACGTTGAATATAGAGACATCGAGGCTATAGGTTTTATATTCTAGCGACATTGCTCTAGCGAGTGCTCCATGCTATCGCCAATCTGCATTGGCGTAGAGTAAAATGAAACCTACCGCCTATGTCATACAGTGGCATTTTATCTCTTTAAAACAATTTCGTTGACGGTGACGACGTGTTATGGACAAACGGCCTAAGCTGCTAACGCCGCCGACATATCTTGACGACAGCATTTGTCAGCGACTAGCGACACGCGCGAGTACGTACCGGCGACATGTTTTTATATGCACATTTACACACAGGGTGTAGTAAAAGAGATAATACTTTAGGGTGTCTACGTGTATGTGTTCTTGTATATACAGTTCGTTGTTAAAGTAACAGTACTGAGAGATTTAAATTTATTTGTGTTTTTCAATATTTAGATGGCCTTTAACGGGCTAACATTATACAGTTCGAAAGGAACCAATTCAAGATATACATAAGCGGAAGAAGCGGATAACTATACTTTTACAACCTTTAAGTAAATACTAATTTTTTTCTAAAATAATTACAACAAATGTTGTAAATTATCAATTTAATTATCTAGGATAACATCAAATCCACATTATTTTAATTTCAAAATATTTTTCTTGTCCTAAAGCATTCGTTAACGCAAAAATTCGGCAGATTTTTTAATGTTAGTTACCCGCTTCTTCCACTTATGTCTTCAATTTAAAAATGGTAAAATTATGAAAATTAGGTTTTATTACTTTTTTTTATTATTTGTACCAACAAAATTGTCTATTTCGAAAACTCTTAGTCGGCTCACTGTTAGTTGTGTCAACTTTTATCAGCTTATATCTCTAATCGATCTCAACATTATGACAATCACTATATCATACTTAGAAGACTAATTAATAATTAACATCTATTGTAACACAGCCGGCACGTGACTGGCATTCCTTTGTCATGTATCGTATAAATTATCGCGTCACAGAGTAAAAACGGTACTATACAACTCCAGTATGTACGAAGCAGTATGTCAGCGATTTGAGACTGTTGTATATAGGCTATGGATCGTTCGGGGTTTTCTCGCTTCCGCAATCGAGTATGGGGATTTTGGAGCGACATTTTTTCATTGTGTTCCGGTTGTAGCCGGATTCGTTGGTCAGGCATAATGTCGACCAATTATATTGTTTGTCGAAGTTGTATGTGTCGATTTTAATTGAGGACATCCGTGAAAGCGGCGGAAAATTTTGAAATATATGTATTTTTTGCATTTGCAGATAATTATTTAAAAATTATTTGAAATAAAAAAAAGTTGTAATTCCAAGTTTTAATTAAGGTAACTAGAGAATTTGTTTAAAATTATAGGAAAAAAATAATTTTTCTAATGTCGTAAAATAGTTACCCGATTCTTCCTGTGTCTTTAATTATAATTGGGCACGGCTGCTCCGATCGCGTAAATTTCTTACCTACTTCGATCAAATATAAATACACAGATTGCTTTAAAATTAAATAAAATAATGGCACCAAGACTTCTGACACATAACAACTTTAATCAAAATCAAGTGTATTGAAAAATAAAACTTAACTTAACCACCTTGTCACAGGCAGTCACATTTCTGAGACCCCTATTGTGATGTCACAAATTTACAATTTTACCAGTATAAATTTAATTTATTAAATTTATAAAATTTGTAATGTCACAACACTAAGAAAACCTGTCGCCATGTCATATTTCGGCTACCGTACCGTATTTATAAAATTTTATTTTGAATAATTTCTTTTTTATTTATTTTTTTTGGTTTTGGTTGACCTGTATGTCAGTAACAATCTAATGGAATTTTGCCATTTTCCGATGATCATATTTTTGATATTTGGTAGTAATATCATAGACCAATTATTTCATATATAATTTCTCTATTATAATATGTAATTCTGATGACCATTCAATAATATGGTCCTGTTAACCTGATCTTATGATGGAGCCGGAAGGTGTGAACTGGCACCCCATCAATCATCATGGAAATTCATATCGCAGTCGTGTTTCGGCTTTCTAGAAAGGTCTCATAATGAAATTGGACCATGACTAAGTTTGAAGGTCTGATGATCTAGGCGAGGAAGCAGGAGGGAGGGTGACATAACTGACATTCCGAGCCAGGTGTCTAGTTAAGTCGCAAGAGCTATACCCACATCTTCTATCTTCTATATATATAAAAATGAAACCAATTTTCCTTGGTCACGGCATCACGCGTGTAAGACTGGACGGATTTCAC
>JAOTAV010000767.1:0-10292 GCA_026546445.1 Cyclargus thomasi | reverse complement strand
CGAATATGTCAATCCCATACAAAACAAGCGAAGCGATTATCGTAAACGTTAATCGCTTGCCACTTTTCTAGGGGGCCAGGAATGGGGAAATCTTTTCAAATTATTTTACCACTTATTTCAGACTACAAAGCCTCACACAATAAATACCTTAAAGCGGCCAGGCTAAATGTGCGCAAGGCGGGGATGCGAGACGCCGGCGTTATGTGCGACTCGCCTTACGTGAAGAAATAAACTATTGAACTTTCTTAATTAGTAAAATCAATGGGTAAACGAGCAGACGGCAGTTGCTTTCCATCAAGTGACCCACTTAATGGAAAGCAACTGCCCTCAACACTCGATACCTAGCATCTTTAATCATAAAACGAAGTAACTCCAAATCACCCGTTGTGGGAAATTGACATTTAAGTTTGACAGACTTAATTATAATCTTCCACAACGGATAATTTCAAGTTTTTTTTTATTACTAAAGGTACGACTTGTTAACGACAACGCAATATTATAAGGAGATTGGCCTACGACAGTAAGCTACAAAAAAACAACAGCTTAGTATACACATTTATTATAAAACATTATTAAAATATAATTTAAAGCTTTTATTCACGGTATCAAATTTTTGGCTTAAAATTCTCTTACGTCATAAGTTTAAAAATCTGCACTTCAAGCAAGCGGCGAATAAAATCTTAAAGTTTTGTACTTACCACATTTTTGTAGTGAGTCATTTTAATATACCAATTATAATTTTGTGACTAATAATTATATATAGTGATAACACCTAAAGCATTTTATTAAGCTACATTATTTCTTTAATTTTGCATCTTTTTGGTAAAAGATGGCCCCGTGCGAATTTCTCAAGCCAGTTCTTCACACCGCCGGGTTAGCTCCCGAACCGGTGGTAGACACCGTAATTACTATGTAGGTCACTACTATCAGACTTTTTTTAATTACTCTGAATAAAAAAATACTTATTAGTATACATCTTAATAATATTTTGATCAAAAAATCTAATACAACGATTTCGATTTGAGACGCCACGATTATAAAATGTTATTCAGACTCAAAAAATGTAGATATTATTAAACATTTAAATTAATTTTTAAAAAATAATTAATTAAATCTTTTGAATCGATCGCTTTAATATATATTTGGAATTCGTTCAAGACAATTTTAGGCGTACTATATTTTTGGCAATGCCATAGCGTTTGAAAAATAATTGTCAACCTAGAAAAAATCTTATCATCATGACTACACGAAACGCAAACTTTACTTAATCATATCAAGACATGAGCGGAAGAACCAGATAACTAACATTTTCACATCATCGGAGCAATAACTAATTTTTCTCTTAAAATAATAAGAAATCCTAAAACTTATCTACCAGATCTATACACAGCATTTACATTTTTTTGGTTTAAAATAGTTTTTCTGGTACGAAAAACTCCATTTATGTAAAACCGGCAGTTTTTAAATTGTAAGTTATCCGCTTCTTCCTCGTATGTCTTCATATATTATAGCCGTAATAAAACCAAATCGCTATGCTGCGTCCCACCCTTTGTCCACCGCACGCCGTCACCGTCATGGAGATTTTTTCGATAAAATGCTACTGTATGATTTAAGTTTCATCTTTCTTTACACCACTACAGATCAGCGACGACATAGACGCTACAGTAATGTATAAAATGGACTCTATAGTCTAGATTATAGGGGCATTTTATCAGTCAAAACCAATTTCGTTGACGCTGACGGCGAGCGGTGGACAAACAGCATAGCAAACTTTAAAAAATGTCGTTTTTAAGAGTAGGACGGCAGCATTCGGTCGTGTCCGAATGTTTGAATTTGCCGTTTGAGAGTAGGGCTCCTGGGGGGTTCAGTCAAGACCTAAAGGTTTTCGCTTCTTTATAGAATCGTCAAAAAAAATGTATGTGACTGACGTACTGTTATAGCCCTGGTCTTTATGCCTTATCCCTTAGCTAGCCCTTTTTCCTACCTATCCAGCATATCCGTTGTCTAGCAGCTTCAGTTGCATTCCCAGTCCGACAGTCTCCATCCAAGTTCCAACCTTGCTAGACGTGTGCATCAAAAATCAAAAATAGTTTTTTTTAAAAAGCCAAAATCCCAGTGCGTCCTAACAGTACGTGACGAACGCTTATGTCATTTCCATACATTTCACTTGGTGATTCTACAAAGAAGCGAAAACGCAAGACGTTTTCGCTTCTAAGTCCCCTCAATTCAGTGTTTTTTTTTTCGAAACTTAAACGTAAAAGTCAAAATATTATTAAAAAAGAATACCACTTTTATCTACATGGGTTTCATTATACTTTACGCCGCTACAGAGCAGCAGCGGCAACGGTCGCTAGAACAATTTCAGTAAAAATGAAACATATAGCCTCGTTCATAAGGGACCATCCATTAAGTACGTCACACATAGAGGGAGGGGTTCGCACTTGTCCCCACCCATTATCTCATCAAGTTACAAGATCGACAACCCAGGTCCTGAGTCTAGTGACTTATATATATGTGTGTGTATGTATATACGATACACCAGCTTCTAGAGAAATTAAAAATAGGCCTAAGTTTTTTAGGCTTAAGTTTTTTTTTTTCAGTCACAGTCACACAAATTTTATGGTTTTTATACCCCTCCCTATTGTGACGTCACAAATTTTGTAATTTTACACCTGAAAATTCAAATCACATCGATTTTTTAAAATTTTGAGATTAAATTTCAAAATTTTAAATGTGATGTCACAAAACTGAGAACAACCCCCCCCCCACCCACACACACACACACACATTGACGGTCACATTATGTGACATCGACGACCCCCTCCCCTCCTTTAAGTGTGATGTACTTTATCGATGGTTCCTAGGGTTAAGTTTTTTTACATTGGAATGAATCACAGATATATAAACTAGTCTAAGATTGCCTTAAGTAACACTATTTTGGTCTTAATGTCGGTATAGAGATGTTGCATTACTTAGAGTTAAAAGGAACGTTCCGATCTTATCTGCAAGCGGCCGCGACACACAATAACTCAAACACTCTATACAAACTATAGGTTTGATTTTGTTCTACGCCACTACAAAGCAGCGGCGTCAGGGGCAACTAGACCAACGTCATTAGAAAAAGAAACCTATGGCTTATGTCATAAAGTGACATTTTATTTGATTTTATGTGTCGCGGCCTCTGACAGCCAAGATCGTAATGTTAAAATTAGGTAACACAAAATGAAATTGATCGAAACAGAGTAAAACCTTACTTTAAAATCCTAGAAGAGACAATTTGTAAGTGCGCTGTGCGGCTATAGTTGTCCTTGTCTTGCACAGGAAAACACATACATGAGAAGTGAGAACGGACATTGTGTGTCTCTTTCTCATTATTTTCGTCTCTTTCTAGAGTTACAATTTCGCTCAATCCTTTATAAGCGGACATTTTAGCAGAAGCAGTAATCTTTGTTCTTATTCTTATAAGCGGCTTCTTCCTTCTGTAATTTGACTCTAGCCTCTTCCACCATTTTCATCATTCTATTATCAGCTGCGCAATCTTCTACTATTTTCGTGAACAATTCCTCTGAAAAATAAGTAATTATGTTCATCAGTTTAAATTAGAAAGAGAAAGTTTAAAAAAAATAAAACTTTTAGTAATAGGGTCCCATTTTCACCCTTTCGGTACGGAACCCTAAAACATACACGCCTAGATCTGAGGTATTTCCATAACATAGTATAGAGTCCGTTAACTGAAAAGTCCTCTTAATTGCATTAATAACTGTATATCATTTTAAGTGGTCTTAAAATTTATATATCTTAAATTTAGCCTCGGGAGCAGCGTTTAAGAGGGCCACACTGGGCAACTGCTCGGGGCGCCGGGTAAAATGAGGCGCCGCACGACACGACGCCATATAAAGGAGGTGGAGCGCTGGTGAGGCTAATGCCGCCCCTGCACAGCCTACTAGCTCATAACAAGAAATAAAACCATATAGCAAGTTGTAGCAGACAACATTCGTCTTATATACACTATTATCGTTACTAATTATTGTTAATTGTTAATGGTAATAATAATGTTGCCCGCGGATACGTCCGCGTGAAACTTTATAAATTATACCGTTTTTATAACATTTTTTGATTAATGCTCGGCTCCTTTTTGTTGTAGCCTATAAACTTCCTCGATAAATGGACTAACCAACATAAAATTATTTTTCAATTCCGGCCAGTAGTTCCTGATATAAGTGTGATCAAACAAACAAACTCTTTAGCTTCATATTAGTAGTATAGAAAATCATGCTCGCGTGTCATCGTCTGTAATCGGCAATAATTAGGAGCCATCATAAAATCTACAAGCAGGTTAAAACCTTCAACACTAACCTACATTCTCGCCAGTTTTGCTGGATGTGAGAAAGTGACCGCTCAAACCCTGGGAGTAAGTCGCCACAATGTCTTCCGGAACTTGTCTCTCCACTGTGCCCATGTCCAGAAGATCTTTCTTCGTGCCGCACAGGTACACCTTACAGTCCTGGAGTTATTTTAATGAAATTAGTGGGCAAACAGCTCAAATTATGGAAAGCAGCAACCATCGCCCACTTGTAACATTGGAAGAGTTGCAATTGTATGGTATTTTTTATAAAGGCTTTAAGTATATAATTTTTAAAAAAGTGCAGTTTTTTTTTCAATACCAAGTGTAGCCTAAGTTACTCTCTATCCTTTCAACTAAGCCTATTCCAAAAATTAAGTCAATTGGTTGTTTTGTTACAGTGTGTAGGAAAGACAAGCAATTACACTTTTCCATTTATAATATTAGTTAGGATAGAAGAAGTGAGTTTTGGATTCATCTGGTAAATTCAATGCTCATTTATCTCATAGATCAGAAGAATCTTTTACACAACAGACTACCAAACTAAAATTTTATAAAATAAGGGCATTTGAAAATGTTTTCTGTATGAAAATTAGAGCAAACCTTGTATTTTACCTACTTCATTATTAATCTAATATATGTTGATGTACATAAAATCTACATTTTTTAAATGCTTTTGCCAGCCCTCACTACAAAAAAAACGAAAAATTTATTAATTGTAAGGTACCCAATTTGTCTGTCTTTAAATACACTCAGAAAGGAGGATGCTATGTGGGGCCATCAAGTATGTCACAAGTTTTATGATTTTTCTCGTTGTCATAGGTGACATCACATGTAATTGTAATTTCCACCTTTTGAGATAGAATTTAATAAATTTGAAACAACAAAGAGACACAAGTAAATAAATTTGAATATGACATCTTAAACTTAGGACCCCACCCCTTGCTACACAAAGTCACATTTCATCATCCCCTCCCACCCTCTATTTGTTTGATGTAATTCATGGATGGTCCCCTGATCAGGACAGGGTGTGAAGCCTCATTTTACCTGACATGTTTTGCTATATTTAATAATAGTACCTACTTCTTCTACAGTCCGTAGTTCTAGCAACCAATGCCGCAGCCTTGTCCAGGATTCTATTGATGAAGGTTCATAGCATATTATAGCCGCATGGGCTCCTCTGTAGTACATTTTTGTCATAGCCTCATATCTGTAAAATGTTTTAAGAAACTCTAAATACTCTTAGAAACTGGCCAGACTGTCTGACAATGAAGTCAGTACTCATCTCTGAATTAAAATTTTTAAATACAAAATATACCTTTCACTGCCAGCTGTATCCCATATTCCTACATTAAAGTCTTTTCCATTTGCATGCATTGATTTAGCACAAAATGCTGCACCTATGGTCTGCAAAAATATGAACACAATTGTAATGCACAACTTTTACATTAACTAAACAATGGATCTCTGAAATTATTGAATCATTTATCATTGTTATTATGAAATTGATGAAAATTCAAGATCGGTTTAGAGATTGCTCTTTTGTAACGAGATTGATGAATCATTCCAAAACATTACATTGATACGAAATTATAACTTCATTACTCAAGTAATCATCAATAATATGAAATTATTTGCTTTAACTGGAAAAGTAATTGACGTAGGGTTTAAGCTAGGTAAGGTCATAAGTAAAATAAACTTACATTTTGATAGGGTGTGCTAGAATTAAAATTACAATTTACAAAACGTATAACTAAGCTTGTTTTCCCTACATGTTCACTGCCCAAAAGTACTATTTTAAAATCACATCTACTCATATTGGTTTCTTTAATGCTTTATCAGAATTAGTAGTTAACAAATGACATGTTAGGATGCATTTAACTTTATTAAAATTATGTTTAATTATAGTTTAAAGAGTAAATATTTTTAATGATAAAACAAAATAATCACAGAGTACTGAGGAATACTAGGAAAATAATATCTTTGTTTGGATAACATCTGTCAAATTGCAATCCACAAATGTCAATGTCAATTTGACACACAAATTTGACGGTTAGTTTTTTCTTTTAATGGCGCTTTGACCTTATAGCCATGTCCAGTGTCAAGTAAGAAACGGGAAACATTTTTTTTCTTTAAAATTAGACTATCGTCGTAACTGACAATGTCAGCCCCGTACTAAAATTACAAAAATTAAGTTTACTAAATTATACAAATTACATTTCAATCGTCTACAGTGTACATATAATAAATATAAATATGTCAAGTCCCTACAGGCAGAATCCTTCGGCAGAGTGAGAATGTGTGAGTGAAACACAGCCAAGCTGTGTGAGAGACGCTCCCGCTTTAGCCTCGAACCTGCGTCGCTCTGACTCCACCCGGTCACACTCTACCAATGCATGGTACACATCTTATCGTTTATTACATATAGTGCCAGTTTGCACAAATCCTCATTATATATCCAAATGCATTGAGTGGAACGTGTCCGGAGCGAAGTCTCACGAACAGTGCGTAGCATCATTATAGTAACGATTATGGTAGTGATGATTTTTGATGAAGTGGGAATTGCTTTGAGTTGTCTAGATAAAGCCGAAATCCTCGAATCGCTACCTATAAGGATTCAAGAGTTCTGTACAGCACCTCCGGAATCAGGGTAAACATTTGTACAGAATCTTAATTTTTGGCTGCATATATCTGGAATCCTTCAGAAAAAGTGAAAATCAGTATATGTGTCCACATAAATTTCAAAGAGTCCTCTCGATTCCTCCTAGATCGCATCAGATCACTAATTTTGTTAAAAATGGGACCAAACTGCATCTATACCCTATACAACAACGAAAAAATTTTCGAAATCGGTCGTGATGCGTGAAATGCGTGGTCAAACACAAAAAAAACATATGTACGGTCGAATTGAGAAACCTCCTTTGTTTGGGAGTCAGTCAATAAGAAGCATAATAATATATAATAAATTTGTAATCTCTTCTCATTTATTTCACTCTTCTTCTTTCAGCGTATGTTCTCCTGCAGGGCTAGCCTGCCTAGCGACAGTAGACATACAAAAGTATATACAAACTGAGAGATGGTTGGGATAAACTGACAGATTTCCTTTGCGCATCCGTCACTTTAACGTCACTTTGTCTGTCTTGCTGTAGAAAGAAAGACTTTCTCGCTCGCTATGCTATGCGGCCGCTGGAGTTCATAAGGAGTAGCCGGCATCAGAGTAGATCTGGCATGTTGTTCAATTGCAGGAAATAATATATTATGCCAAAGGCTGTAAATGTGATCTTTTAATGAGTTTTAATGTTGCAGAGGACGGCAAAACGAAATATCTTTGCAGCCAGTCGTAAGCTGCAGGGCCTTTATGATATAAACTCAATGCCATGCGTATTTCTTCTTCTTTGAATATATGTGCCCTTTTTTCCTTTCCTGTTTCTCGAAATTGCATTGTTATAAACATAGCTGCAATGGAATTAAACTTCCCGATTGCATTTAAGAAAATTTCGTTTTCCGATAAACTCATTAGTTTTCTTAACCTCAAAGCATATTTCATATTCATAATTTTCAGTTTTTTTATAGTTTTCTTTAATGAACTGTTAGTTTCCTTTTTATTTTTAGTTTTTATCTTGGTTTGCGGGATCGTGACTACAGGCATTGGTTCATTTGTAATTTCATATTCTGTAAGAAATTGGAACGGGTTAGGAAATATTACTATCCATAGTAATATACTATCTATGCATATAATAAAACAGTAAAATTAGCGCGTCTGTACAATTAATATTTTTACAAACTGATCAATGCGGGGTTGCTTAGGAACAGTAATGGAACACAAGTCGGCAAAAAATCTGTTTGTACGCGCCTCCGGAACTACTGTTCGGATTCGAATTTTTATTTATTTAATAGCTATTAAATCTAGGCCACACTTAGGATACAATTTGTCCCGGGAAAATGTCCGGTTCCCGCGTGATATTAAATAAAGAAATTTTAAGTTCTCTTTTGAACATGTTTATAGTTTGGTTTTGAAAATTTTCAGATCAATACTAATTTATGTAATAAGAAAAGAAATGTTTGAGACCGTTTGCACCGAGTATTTTTTTTGCGCCGAATTTTTTATACCATTTTTCGCAAATTTTATACTGCCAGAACGGAGGGGAAAAATCACGAATAAGATTCGCAGTGCGTCATTTTTGTAATTAACAAAATAAGAATACTCCTTTATTCTATTAATGACCAAAATAAGAAGTATTTTATTTATTTAACTAAAATAATGTATACCTTTTGAAGTAGATTGGATATCAGGTTCCAATAAATCATTTTCCAATTTTATTTTAACTTGTGGTACTGCAATTTCTGAGTCTGAATCATTTACTACTTGTATTGTTTTTGGCGGAACTTCAATTTCTAAACCTGAATCATTTACTAATTGTATTGTTTTTGGTGGAACTTCAATTTCTGAACCTGAATCATTTACTAATTGTATTGTTTTTGGTGAAACTTTAATTTCTGAACCTAAATCATTGATTAATTTTTTTGTATTTGGTGGAACTTCAATTTCTAAACCTGAATCATTTTCCATTTTTATTTCAATTGGTGGGCCTTCAATTTCTGAGTCTGTAAGAGAAAAAACGAATTTATTTCTTATATTATACATTCAATAGGACTCATGATAATTTTATTTGCTCATAGCAAACACTGACAAAAGAACATAAATTACAAAATACCGTCTTAGCAAGTGCTTTCGTTCTAAAGAGAACCCGCATGCAATTTTTGAAACACAAAGTACTGTACCTCTTTTTATTGAATAGGAATTAACAATTTTCAGCATAGTTGTCACTTCATTGAGTGGATCCCCAATTTCTGAACCTGTAAAAGAAAAAATAATTAGTTTATGATATTATTCTCTAAACAAGACACGTTATAATTAGGATTACTAAGACTTTTATGTCAGTCTGTTTGTCCTAATTCAGACTGTGTCGAAAATGGTAATAACTAGAGTTGAAATTTTCACAGAATATGTTTTTCTGTTGCTATTACTAAAAAACAAAACTAAATAAATGTTTAAGGGGAGCGTGTTTTTGCCGCCAGTTTCTTCATTTTTTATACTACATGGTGCTGTCACTAACTCTATGTCACGCTATCACTTGTATGGCGTGGTGGACTGTTACACAATTGTTTAAATTTTTTAAAGTCATCTGTGATGAACGGGATATACCTGTCCAAATAATGCCATAATATACAGAATTGTATCATGTAGCTAAACAAATTTGTATTTATAGATGAAGGAAAGTTTTTAATGATTGTTCTTCCTTGAAGGATATTTGGTACATGACATTGAATTATGAACCTATAAAAATGCCATGCAAAGCCCATGGTTTGAAAAGGCAAATATGTCTCGACATATTTGCCTGCAAGCTTGGTTGCGTTTCTGAAAATGCGATCTGGACACATTCCACTTAGTAAAGATTGCATGATTGGAAAAAAAAATCCCCTTATTACGCCGTTTGTCCATCAATACCGTCAACCGACAACGAGATTTTTTGGGCCCGATAAAATGCAACTTTATGATCTAGGCTATAAGTTTCATTTTCTAGCGACATTGCTCTATCGTCAATGACGTCGCCGTCATTAAAGGCGTAGAGGAAAATGAAACCTGTGGTATTTTTCTTAAAGTAGTAGTTTATCCGACCAAATCTCGTTCTCGGTCGACGGTCGAGGACAAAGATATTGGCGTCGTGTTTTTCAAAGAGAGAAAAATGATTTTTCGCGTTTTAAGGTTACTGCGTTTGATGTTAATGTCTAGTTTTGTTGTATTATTATACTTCCGAATATAGCCAGCATCGTGACTAGCGCCATCTAGACCTAGCAGATTTTTATTATTATTATTATTATTTATTCTTTATGTACATACATGATTTTTAAAACTAACTTAAAGTAGAAAACGTAGTGGCAGTACATA
>JAOTAV010000766.1:0-10295 GCA_026546445.1 Cyclargus thomasi | reverse complement strand
ATATCCATACCACTAGAATCATCCTCCTCGTCATTGTCCATCGTGAATTATAACAATAGTTAGTGTCCGCTATTCAATAACAATCGCGTTACGTAAATTAACAGTCAATTATGCAACACGGGTGCACGCTGCGAGTGCGCACAGCGGACTGATGTGTATAGTATAAAAGTATTAAATACATATATATCCGTTGTTTGGTACCTGTAACACAAGTCCCTCGGGTACTTAGCCGGGGCCAGACTGACGTGGTATGAAGCATCCATAGATATTAATTATTATTAATGGCATAGCCTTTCAAGATCTAAACCATGCTTTTGTACTTTATATAATATTATAAATGCGAAATGCGAAAATGTGTCTATCTGCCTGATATCTCTTTACGCCGAAACCGCTGAACAACATTGCTAATATTTTGTATGGAAATACTTTTCAGAGCATCATATAGACTTTAAACAATAATAATATGTTCAGTGTAAACACTTTTAATGCATTTTTATATCTTTTAAATGGTTGTAGCTTTTTAACCCAGGGCCAAAATATTATATTATTTTCTTCTCCGCTTTACCTACTCTAAAAATCATACTCTATGACGCAACACTCAAGTTACTCCAAACATAGCTCTGGGATCCCTTACCAGTAACAAATCTAATACTCTAGAACAGTGGTCCTTTACCGGTGGTCCCTGAGGCATCTCAAGTGGTGCGCTAACCGATGTTTGTGAGGTACCTGATGAAGCTGAAAAAGAAGGTATTGAAATGCAATACGATAATGATTTAAAAGATACTTTTATAAAAACCAACTGGATGGTCCGCCGCGTAAAAAATTTTGTCAAATGGTAATAACGAGGCATTAGCAGTCCAAAAACGACCGACCGTGAAAAACTAACGTCGCAATTAAAAAACATTCTCAATATATATTCAAAGAGTTCGAGTAACGAGCGTACAAATATACCCCAGTCATTATTCTCTAGTGCTCTCAGTACCCCATCGGCACCCCAACAGTGACAGGGGCGTATTCAGTTGTAAGGAAGTAGGGCAAAATGAGCCTCCTGGCCCAACTTTTAAGCTAAATAAAATTGAACAGTTTTTGGTTAATAATTTCTGTTGGAAGGAAATAAATGATCACAGATACAATTTTTTTTTTGCATAAGTGGACATGGTGATAAAAAAAATATATAATCAAGTCGACTTTTCAACCAGTGTGGTGGCAATTTTTAACCATGCAGGGTAAAATAAAACAAAAAAGTTTTAATTTTTTAATCATTTCGTGGGACTTCGTGATAGCCGATGGATTTTGTGCTATTTTTTCTTCTATAAGGGAACAAAAATAAGTGATCTGTGATACAAGTTTAAGGTGTGTATGTATCTTTGTGAGGAGTTGACTGTGCTTAAAGCGCAATTTGTGTTTGCTCATACAAATCACCAAATTTTTTTAAATTCATTTTCAGCGCCTACTTTCAGAGTGAAAACTATATACGGGATGCATACATACCCTAAAGTGTTACCACTTACTTTTGTGACAATCCTGTATACGGCCCTGTAAGTCCCCACCACTGTTTGAGAAATTCCTATAAATGGTGCAGGCAGGGGGATTCTTTTGTACCATTCTTCATCTTTAATATGCAAAGCGTTAAATGAAAGGGTATGGAATACATAGAAAATGCCTCTAGTTTTACTTTGAAGAGCGTCTAGGTGAGATCATTGATATTTTATCGGAGAAGAATTTTTCATTTTCTTCTCTTAAGATACACTAAAATATTATACTTCGACCACGACGATTCAGACCACGTCAGTCTGGCCCCGTGCTAAGTACCAGAAGGACTTGTGTTACGGGTATCAGACAACGGAAATATTTATAATACTTTTACACTATAATATTGATATTTAAGATTTTTTTATATTATACACATTTTTAACTAATTAATTAATTTATATGAACACACATCCAAAACCCAGGAACATTGAAAAATTTTTTGCTCCGTCAGCGGGAATCGAACCCACGACCCTCGGCGTGAGCTACCAAAGCGCTCAACCACTTCGACACAGAGGTCGTCAAAAGTTGTGAAAGCGATGCAATTTTTTATGATTTATTAGAGTAAACCCCATGGGCCATGTGACATACCGTTGGAGCGCTTGGCCACACATAACTCTATATTTTAAGGGACATAATACAAACCCTAAAATTTTAGCATATCCTTTGTTAAACCTCATAGAAGCGACACGTACACACCCTATAGTCCTTTCACTTATTTTGATTACATCCTGTACATATAAACAACACGTTACACCACCCAAGCAAAACCAAAACGCCTATCAAGTAATATTTTAATGCCTCCCCTAATAGGGAACGTGGGGTCCCTTTATAGTGGCGTTTTCTTTTAAACATTTTCACCCTCCGCACTACATGAAGTGGAGAAAACTCGTACCCACTTCAAATAAAAAGAAATTATTAAAAAACTAGCTACAGCTCGCGGCTTCGTTCGCGTGAAACTCTAAAATCGTGTAAAAAATACAAAAACGAATATTCTTATTTCTTGAGAGCCTCCATTTGGAATGTTTTTCAAATACCAAGGGAAGCCCTATATGTTACTCACAACAGCAACTGCTATCGCCCATGGACACTCGTGACATTTGAAGAGTTGCAAGTGCATTGCCAGCCTGTATGAGGGAATGGGTATATGGATAGGGGTTTAAAGAAGTTAGGCCCCCGGTAAACTTACTCACTGAACGAAACACAGCAAAACGCCGTTTCACGCCAGTTTTCTGTTTGTTGCTTCGTTCGTCATCGTGTCCGAGTTAATTATATCTTATAAAATTATAAATTAAAGTAACACGACTGTCTGTCTGTATCATACGCTTTTATGCCTAAGCTACTCGACCGATCTTGATGAAATTTGATATGGAGATATTTTGAGTCCCGGGAAACGCCATAAGTTAGTTTTCATTTCTAAAAAATAATTACGTATCCGGAGCGGTAAAAGAATTTTTGCGCAACGGAGTTGCGGTCATCATCTAGTCACTTTATAATAAAATCTGTGATCGAAATTCGACCATAAATATTAAACATTTAAATCAATCGTATAGAGGAGCCATAAAAAATAATATAATGTGTTCTTAATTCAATCACAGACTCCGATTTGGCATATAGGTATCGTTACCAGGCAATTAAATTTTATGCAAAAAAAATCTGACTTAAACCACAAACAAAAGAGTATATTTCATATACGATTATGGTGTCATGTCAAAATATTGTTGTCTGCGTTTAAAGAGTGTGTAGCATTTTATTTATTAAAAATATCAAAGATAAAAGCATATTTTAAAATAAAATTGATATTCCACGCTCCTCCTCAATATCAACTATAACTGGGAGAAATATAATGCTTTTACACCTACGCGTCTTTCGTAAAAAGGGGTGCAAAGTTTTCCGCTCGCGTATTAATATATTTACTATTGAGAGTTATTGTTATTGTTATTGTTCTTTAGGTACTGATTTATATAAAAAAATGATATTGATATTATTGACGTACTAACTTTTTGGGACAGGTCGCTTTTAAAACTCCAAAAAAATATCCTCCAGATATTAAAAAAAAAAAAAGATTTATTGATGCTTAAAATGATTAATGTTTAAATCGTTTATAAGATTTGATTTATCTCTTGGTACTACCTAAGGACCAGTTTTGTGCAAATCGAGAAATCGCCCGCTAATTCCGAGTAATAGCTTACGCATTAAGGGTTACGTATAGCTATCCAATATTATAAACAGGAAAGTGTGTTTTATTTATTGGTTTGTTTATTTGTCCTTTTTTTGAACCCTGACCAAGTAATCAATTGATTTGATTATTTATTCTTCCAATTTTTCCAAGGGTCTTTTAAGGTTTGGAGAGTAATAAAGGCTAGGTTTGGTCTTGAATTTGGAATTGGAATTCTAATTTCACGTGAGCGAAGCTGCGGGAAAAAGCTACTATGCTATATTGCCACGTTTTATTATTTGTAAAAGTTTGTTTCTTAGGATGCTTAAAAAGCTCATTCCCTTCCACCTCTATGAATCACTTGTGGCACATGAACCGTACATTTTGAGATAAAATATATCTTTTTATATATAATATACCCTTTTTCGGGACTCAAGAGTATTTTCGAACAAAATTTGAGCAAAGTTTGCTTTATTTTTCGTCATTATGTACCGAGAATCGAGTTGAAAAGATCGCGGATTTTAGGAGGAATCCTAACTCCAAATAAGCGGTTCTGTATTATAATTAATGGCTTAATTTCGCCGTAAATCACACTTTTTTATGTTTTTATAGCTTATTTTATAATGAATGGCCGATGTTGTATAGGTTATTATAATGATCCACCTGGTTGGTTCTGTTGCTATTCGCTGGTAACGGACTATTTCATGGTTATTAGAGAAAAGACGTGACTAGAGTTAAATTCTCATAGGTAGGACAAATGCAACTTTGCAATATTACGCCTAAAAACTGATACCACCTTACACATTCACGGCGACGGCAGTCGCTTTCCGTCAGGTGTCCCGCCTGCTAGCTTGCCATCTGATTCTAAAATAAATTGTGACGTCACATACCTTAAGATACTTCCCCCCACCCCTTGTCATACTTCGTCAACCGATGGATCAACTTCTCTTATCCTGGAAACTAAAACTGAGCTAGTTGAAGAACCTACGTCTTTTGGTCGCAATGTAAGTCATGATCTGTCGGCTGGGTTTCATTAGGCTACCAATTTACTTAGATCCGCAAACTGGCTCTGTTTGAACTTCCCTGGTGTCCTTAACGTTCGTCAATCGTCATACATTTTCCTCCTATGTCTCGTATCACCGAATATCAAGAGGTCATTGTTATTTGTGCACCGAAGAGGTCGTGACTAGCCGAAACGAAACACGATTGTCAACCTTGAGAAGATTCTACATAATATGTAAAACCTAAACCATTTCTATTAATAGATTAGTTGGTGCCCGCAACTTCGTTGCGCAAAATTTTGTATAGATTCTATATTTAGATATAATGTTAAATAAATGACAAAGTAGTTTATAAGATTTGTTAAAACTAAAATAGATAACTGAGTAAATTCTGATGATGTTAAATCTAATATATAAAATTCTCGAGTCACAATTTTCGTTGCCATACTCCTCCGAAACGGCTTGACCGATTTTGATGAATTTTTTTCGCTTATCCGGTATCTATTAGAATCGGCCAAGAGCTATTTTTCATCCCCCTAAAATTATTTATATGGCAAAACAACGTTTGTCGGGTCAGCTAGTGTTATTATACATTTGCCCAATCCTGGCGGTCGCGATCATTAGCCCCCTTTAAAAAAATGACATTTCTATACAATCCGCCATTGACAAAACATTGTTGCGGTGACACTTTGTTCTTGAGACGGCTCACGGATTGATGATAGACCTGATTTTTTTTTACATTACATTGTATGAATTATCAATAATAAATAAATAAATAGTTATATTTATTTTGTGTTTTGTTATTTATGAGAAACATTAAGAATTAATTACTTCGGTTTATATCATTATTGGAGATAAGTTTTGCAATAAATAATTTTATGTATTTTTAATGAGTGTATTTATGCTATTAATGATGGTTTAAAATGAGCAAAAATTACCTCATTCATTATTGTATTTTTTTATATCTATGTCCATTTGAGAACCTACTATTATTCTTAATAACACTGTAAAGTATAAAATCATTGCAAATTCCATAACATTAAAGGGCGTACCATAAATGTTATGCAGTTTGCAATGATTTGATGCACACTTTGACGGAGCGTGCCGGGCCGTACCGGGGTGGGCCGGGGTGTGAGTAACACACTGTTGATGGGCCGGCCGGGTCTCATCCCATTGACGGATTTTGAGTACGTCAATGTGATCACTTTTTGCATTTGTACTAAAAAGTAGAAATCTACTAAATATGGTCACACTGTTGACGGCCTCCGGGCCGTGTCGCATTTGCCGCGCAAAAATCCGCCCCGCTGAGCTCAAAACAATTTGTATGGAGACGATTTTTTCTGCTGACACCCTGTCCGCTGCGGCGCGGCATAGTTTGCTCACTCCTTATAATAATATAATATAATTTTAAGCGAATTTCCAAAAACGAGAAGGTTCTATGTTCGGCTGTACCTATTTTGTTTTAGTTACTAATATGCATTCGTCAAATCTTGGCAGTGGCAGTTATTTACCCTCTATAAAAAAAATGTCATTTCTATACAAACCGAGTTTAACAAAATAATGTTATATTCTTACATTGTTATTGACAATCACAACTTGTATAGAAACGACACATTTTTCGCCAGAGTGACTGCCACTGCTTATATTGGACAAAAGTTTAATAGCATATAAAATAGCTGAACATGGTGAATTTTGCATAAATCCATAATGTCCGAGTTTAAAAATTATATAAATTAATGTTTTTTAATACTATTCAATCACTACACTACAAAATAGAAAATAATATACAATAAAAGCAGCAACAATAAAAGAATCCATTTGACAGTTAGAAATAGTTTATATTGGAAAACCTTTAAAGAAAATGCCACTGTTTTTTCTACTATATTCCTGGCTTTTTAGGGTTTCGTAGCTAAAAACGAAATTTTTATTACATAACAAAGAGTTTCCACATTTTTTTCAACAAAATTATTGGTTTACGGCGAGGTAAAACAACGTTTGCGTTTTGCGGAGAAGTTTCCCTCTATAGTTTAGCATAACTACGTGACAGTCACTTTCAAACAGATTTTTGAGAAAAAGTAATGGATTTTCAGTCAGTTTTAAAAAAGATATAAAGTATTATAAAGTAATGAATTCTTTTCCCAAATTATTAATTGCGATAAGAAGAAAAATCCATTCAAAAAGACGCTTTTTTCGCGAAAAATCAAAGTTTCTTAGGTAAGATGGTTTAAATTTTTAAATCGAAATTTCACCGTTCCTAAGAGTACACTTTATACGTGACACGTCACCGACTTCTCTGTGGGTGGGTGCAATCAGGGTCGGCGTTAGCGCCCTGTAGCCCTATAAGTATGAAGCACTTGTCGATACTCGATAACGAGTAAGTAAATTTTATGATGGAAACTTTAGTTCTGCGTTGTTGTTGCTTCGACCTCATAGTAAAGCCATGATAAAGCCGGGCGTTTCCGTAGGCGCCCGCTAATTTAAAAAAAATCTGTCAGGCTCCCTTTTAAATTGGATTTGGTGTAGGGTTGCTTTCTTTTGAATCAGAGTTTTGGTTTATAATGAATGAAAACTTTTGGTTTGACCATATTATGACTTTATTTATTCCGGGACACGGGCACGCAAATTTCGAGGCAATTCCGGAAATTCCAGCCATTATTTTTTTTGGCTATTTTTTCCAAAATTCCAGCCAAAATTTTTATTTTAATTGGCAACCATATTAGGCAACCTATTTTACCCGGCCGCGGCACCTGGGGTAGTCGCCAGCTAACCCCGCCACTGGATGCAATTCTACTGATTTTTTGCACGACCAAACTTTACCTAAAGTGACACCACAACATTTATAGATATTCAGAGCCTTAAGTCAAGTGCCAGTGAGCTCCCAGGTCTCCTTATTGAAAGTAGCAGCCGTCGCTTATGGACATGTAACATCAGAAGAGTTGCAAGTGCGTTGACGGCCTTTAATGAGGAAGAAGGCTATAGGAACTAGGGACAGAGAATACAAAAGCTTAAAGATTAATTTTTAGGGCTCACAGAGCACTGACTGGTGTAAAAGGATGTTGCGTTGTGTATCGTCCAGTGTGTGAGTTTACCGGTGGTCTAACTTTCCTAATCCTCATTCACTCTCCCTTTTCCCAGAGCTTATTTCCTCATAAAATACCGGCAACTTACTTGCAACTCCTCGGATGTTATGAGTGTCCATGGGCGATGACAGTTGCTTTTTATAAGGGAACTCGTCTGCTCGCTGGCCACTAAAATAGCATAAAAAAAGCGGCAGAATAGAATTAAAATTTGATGTGTGATTTGATTAGGACAATTAAATGTTCAAAATTTAATTCTTTATTTAAAATTACATATTACAATAGTTCATTAATTAATTTGTATTAATATTAATAATCAGTATTTACAACACCCAAAATAATTTAAAAAAATCGTAAGAAAAAATTCAATTGTTGTAAGAAAAATATATTTCTAATTGTTATATATTTTGTTCACGACAGTAAATTGTTTTATTTTTCGCAGTTATACAAAGTTGTGTGAAAAGCAGAAAATAAACAAAAAATATAAATAGAGGTACAACAGTGTTATAAAAGTGACTTAAGTTGACTATACCATGTGTATTGTACTATAGAGAGACAGATTGCAGATCTAAGTAAGTTGGTCGCGTTAGGTCATACCTAGCCGCTTACGATCACGACTTACAAATAGAATATCCCTTAAGAGACCTTAAAGGTGCTTCTAAGCTGCTATTTTCCAATGATTCCATAGCTAAATGTAACGCACATACTTTGGAAGCGCTCCATGAGAAACACCCTTTATTTCCCCCACACCACTTTCATCGTGCTCACTGGTAGCACCAGAAGAGACCTCAGTAAATGATTTAAAACACGTGTCTTTCAGGACTGGATCAGCCAGTGGTTAGGATAGTCTTAGTCCCCATCACTTAAAGGACTTAATAAGTTTTCCTTATTAAGTCCTTTAAGTGCTGAATCCAGCAGAGCGCTTCTAGTAGATCTCACAGCCTTAATAAGCCTCATGTTGTGAGGTGCTGTTCTATATCGGAGTTCTCGGACATACCGTCTCAATTAGACCTGACCCTTCGAAACACACTGATCAATGTCCTTAACTGCCGAATCTCCGATATCTCTTGCGCCCAAGCAACTCTGTCCATTCGGTTCGGTGGGCTGAGTATTAGGACAGTAACCAGGGTATCTCTTCAAGCTTTCCTCTCGTCAGGCCATAGCATCCGTTCACTTTTCACCAAAATCATTATCAAGTCCATAGGCAGCGTTGGCATTGACTCATTAACCGAGGATATCGATGCATGACATGGAATTTGTAAGGCTGAAATTCCAGTCAATGCCAACATTCAAAGGAATTGGGATCAATTCAGCGAAATCTATCTTTATTAATTTTTTGTCTGCCGTAGACCGTGCGCGTTTTTTAGCATCAGCTTAGCCAGAATCGGGGTACTGGCTCCAAGCGATTCCATCATACAATAGAGGAACACTTTTGCACGACCACACATTTAACCTCACAGTCAGTCTACCCATTGGAGCCGAAATAACCGAACCCGAATGCTACTGCGGCATTACAGTGCACCACCAGGGGCACCACGGACTATCTTGCAGCGGAAATACGAATGTCTTAGCGTGGGGTCCTAGCGCAAAGGTCCTTTTTATTAAAAAAAACTTTCTAAAAGACTGGTCGATGCAATGACCCCCAAGGCTGGAGCTTACCTCGGCCAACGGATTATATCTATTGTATAACATTAGTATGTAAGTACTAAAATAATAAAATACAATAAAAGAAACTTTTACCATGAGTCATATTTATTTTTATTTTATTTTACAATTTATGTACACACAGAAGAAATGATAAAACGGAAACATCTTAAAAACTTTAGAATATAATATGTGTCGTGTACAAAACACGACATATTCTAAAGTTCTTCACTTCTTATTCCAAAAATGGAATATCTTCCAGAAGACCTGTACCGTACAGTAGGAATATGTGATCATATATACGATCGAGATCGAGACTAGATCTTTCTAGGAATTTCAGAATTGGTATTTCCAAAGTTGGAAAGCTGCTTTCGCTTTTAACTTTGTTCTCCTAAGGATATATTATTGCAGAATCAAATTTTTATTTTTTTGCATAAAATCATGATATCAAAATCAGATTCAGTGTTTTAAATAGGTTAGGTTTAAAAACTTAACAAAATTAAGGGTTTATCGGAACTCTGTAAAATATATTATTAAAGAATTAAAATTGTGAAATACGCCTTAGTTTGTTTTTAGGGTTCCGTACCCAAAGGGTAAAAATGGGACACTATTACTTAGACTTTGAAGTCTATTCATCTGTCTGTCCATCCGTCTGTCTCCAGGCTGTATCTCAAGAACGATAATAGCTAGGGAGTTGAAACTTTCACACAATGCAGTTATAACAAATTTCTGGTGCAGTTATAACAAATACTAAAAACGAAATAAGTTAAATATTTAAGAGTAGCTCTAGTATAACAAACACGTTTTTGTTGTATCTATATATATAAAAATGAAACCAATTTTCCTTGGTCACGGCATCACGCGTGTAAGACTGGACGGATTTCA
>JAOTAV010000765.1:0-10295 GCA_026546445.1 Cyclargus thomasi | reverse complement strand
TTTACGCACAAAAAATGACGATGTCAATCCCATCGTTCCTTATACAAAATACAACAAAAATTATGACTCTAAATTAAAAGGTGTCGTTCGTTTTGTTTCTCGTGAGAGTGACAGTGGGTATTTCATAAAAATTTAAAGAGTACACAAATACGCAGTAACGTTTTTTATTGTTTCAAGTGCGATTTTCTGTTTATTCTGTGGTTTTTACTCTTCTATCAGCAATATGTTCATGTTTCCAGGTACACCCGAAATATCGCAGATCTCCAGAGACATGGTCAAGCACGAGTCGGAATACGCCAAGCTATAAGTATCCAACGCCTTTATCTCTGCTGTTAAATGACTTCTTTATAATATTTATTGTAATTTTATTAAACGGGCATTTGCAAACTTTTATTTGGCTATTAATTTTCTATACAATGAGTGTAGAACCTCAGGCTTCATGTAGGGTTCCCTGGGCCACATCACTCGGGAAATTTTCTGAAACAATATTGAATATATTTATATAACTATGTTGGGCAGGAAGGAAAACCTAATATTAGCAAGTTTCATAAGGATACTATAGTGTGAACGTCCTACTGATGCATTATGGAAACGAAGCTTGTCTAAATACGGTTATTACTATGGAAGAGTTGTGACATTAACACAGGGCTAGCATAGTGTCAGTAGATATAAAGTGACAAATTCCCTCTGAGCATCCCTTCTATGTCGCTATGCTAGGGCCGCTGTCGTGGCTTATAAGTATTGACGCAACGCAACACAGGGAAAACCACAGCTGTAGTTTAAAGTAAATACGCAAGTAACGAACCTTAAAATCACATCCATACACGTTAATTCCTAACTTCAACTTCTTAACACATTCCCTTAGCGACGAATTTTCTAGTAGCTTACGTTTTAGTACTAATGTGTTGTTACACGTTTGGCAAACGCTCGGGCTAGATGTTGAACTTTCTGACGCTTCTCTTAACCCTGTGTTAGCGCCATTCATAGCGTCTCGCTCTCTCATGTAATTTGTAAAACTGTAGCTACAATCGCGTAGATTTGTATCATCTGCACTTTTAAAATCATTTTTATTTTCACTAGACCTCCGGATGAATACTTTTTTTATTTTACTTAAACCCTTAACAATAGTAGTGCAAGACACGTTTATTATATCCATAACTTTCGACGTCATCGAAATGTTTTTTACACCTCTAGGTGAATATCTCCTATAGGTTGCATCTTTATTTAGTGTTTTAATGCTTGGAGTAATATGTTTCTGGTTCTTGCTTTCAGGTGTTGAAAAGCGTTTCGGTCTAAAATCGGTGAATACTTTACTATGGTCACTGTTTAAAGTTAAAGTAGTTCCTATAAATGTGTCATTATTTGTAGTCTCTTTTTTTCTCATATTCTCTCTTTGAGAATTTATTGCAAATTTTGTGAGCTTTGAAAGATAACTGCTGTGAGTTAATTGAGATCTCTCCTTACAGTCAAGAGAATATTGAGTACTCTTTGCGGTGTACGTGCTACTTTTTACCCTCGTATGATCATCGTGATTTTCCTTCAGTAAGAATGAAAATGATAGATCTCGTGCAGCTCTTTTTTTGCCACATTTTAACCCAGCTCTATTCGGTCGGCAAAAAGAATTGTTTCTAACATTTAGAAAGCTCTCATGTTTCTTTTTTAGACTGCCTGTGAGATAGTTACTCATATTACTGTCGAGTTTACTTTTACATTTTAATAAGACACTTTCTTGTTTCTTAAAAGTATTATTTTTTAGATTTTGAGAGCATTGATGTTGCTTTGGAAAGTTCCTTTTTATACTTCGTGCAAGAGAGTTACTTATATTATTGTCAAATACAGTTCCTTTAAGTCGTAGAGGAATATGAGGAATTCTTTTTCTCTGGCTTTGTACTTTCCAATCGTATACTTCTTTCATTACATTTCTGAATAGATCTTGAGTTTCAGAATTAGAATTTTCAATGGATTCTTTTTTTTCTATAAAACCATTTTGGTCGCCAACAAGACCAGAATTAGTTTGAACACTGTCGTTATTTTCATTTTTATGATCTATTGATTCATCGCAAAGATTCGCGTCTGCTCCCAGAACTGCAGAATTAAAACAAATAATTTTACATTGTGTACAGAATAGGTATACGAGTATAAAGGTAGTACAGCCGCCCTAAAAAGGTCACTTTGCAATGGTGCTAACAGCAATTCATTTTATGATTTTACTTGTAAAGAACTACTCATTTTGAAAAACAGTGATTTTACAATTAATTTAAATTTATTTTAAAGTAAGTATTTTATCAAAATAATTGGATTTTTGAACAAAATGTACTAAAACGAATCGTAGAGCAATTCCTTTGCAATGTTGCTATTACGACCATTTTAGGTCTCCTGTAGCGACTGCTACATATTCTGTGGTACACTGTATAAAAGTAAAGAAACTTACGTTTTCGTCTCGAATACAAAACAACTACAGCCCATTTTGTTACCTAAAATTGAAGCAAAGTTTAGATAAGGTATTACCCGTATTATAATAATTTTATTTTTTAGGTCTTATTACTATTATTTATTTTTTTGGTCTTATCCAGGAAAAACCTATTGTAATAGAAACGCTGTAGTATTTATGATAAATAATACTTAACAGTTCCCTTACCGCAGAGCCGTTGTCGTCGGCAAGTGCCCATCGGCGCAGACACTGGAATATGCTGTTAGAGTTCCTAACGCACTGGACATGTGACTGCGTAGTGCCTTCTATGACTGTGTTGAGTGTGCACAGATACGACGTATGCGGAAGGGTTTCTCTGTAGTAAATGAAATTAAAAAACTCTCCATATCATAGCTTTAACGATTATGATACTATCACTAATAAAAGTTGCAGCACCTACCTTTTGACCTTATGGTATTTGACATTCTTACCTTGAGAAAATTGTCATTCCACCGGATTCATAGAACACTTTTATATTTTTGTGGTGATCGACTAGCAGGCTGTGTAGAACTAGCAGCACCTCCGTGTTACTGCGGCGGCAGCGTTCTATGCACTAAAAGAAGCCATCTGTTTTGAAGTGCGGTCACCAACCGCAAAGAATACATCCCTTTATCTACTTATTGCTAAAGTCAGTAGAGTCTAAAGTAGCTCATTGTCTCTTTCACTCGCTATCTTTGCCGCCAGTGCCTGATTGTGTCCCAACAATTAAGTACCTTACAGTAAAATTGTCAAATTTATAGAAAAATATGGAAAAATCTATGCAAAAAGTATTATTTGTGACTTGTCAGCAAGCGCACCTATTCTGCTGGGGCCTATGCTCGTGGCGCTTTGCCAGGCCTGCTACCCTATTTTTACGCTACTGTCAGGTACTTATCGTTATGAACGAGGGAAAGACTATTCGGCATTAGGATGGCTTTAATATTGAACAAGACTTAAGAATACTTCATTGCTGCATTTACCAGAGGTATCAGGTGGGAACAAAAATTCTGATTTAGCACGGATTTATGGCATGCCTCACTCAAAGCTTGGCAGAGGGCAATCCACGTTTCGTTTTGCTGCAAGAAATAGCAATACATCTTCAAGTTAGAACAAAATAAATAAAACTTAACTCGAAAAAAGTTATAAATTTTAAAAGAAGTAGGAGCAAGTATAAAGGGAATATTTACCAACATAGAATTTGTAAATAAATGACAAAGAGCTGATAAGCAGCCATTTATTCTGATCATGTTTTGTGCGTACATTCTCAATCCTTCCGCCTTACTTGGATTAGTGCCTGACTCAGCAAGTATTATGGAAGTTATTAAAGTTAAAATTAATCTAGTCTTGGAAGATAGCCCATGGTTCAAAACAAGTAAAATCTTATCATACAAAGGCTTGAATTTTATTATTAGCTCGCTGTGTTGAAGCTAAAAGATGAGAAGTATTTGTCACAATGTATATCCGCCCAATCTTCAAAACACAGTTTAATATAGGTATCTAAAAATGAAGAAATACTTACGTTGCATAAAATATAGTATCCCAAAGTTGAAAATATTGTTTGCAGTGATTGGATATTCTCCGTCAATGATAAAGATTCTAGTAAGTTTCTTAGCTGTGATTCTGACGTTATTGTACCAGAAACATTATTGTTCTAGAAAAAAAGGATAAAATCAAAAGTTATTTTTTGTCACTGTATAACTAGGCCGAATAAATTTATTCAAGAGCTTATTTCACTTACTGCCATCATCACATTAATTTAAACAACGTTTGTTAAAGCAAATGAGTTCAAATCCAAGCATTTAGGAATAATCGGCCTTTAAATTTGGCGCTTTTTTTTTAAATTTCCCTAATGCCATAAACTAGAGAAATATGACATAACAACCGTGTTCGGTGGTGTATTTTGACGCATGCGCTGAAAAATTTTATTTATGAATTTTATACTGGCCGACCTGGCCGTAGCCCGTATTCGGTGGCGTTTTTGACGCATGCGCTGTGAAATTTTATATACATACAACCTTGCAAACGTTAACGCTACCGAATACGGCCACTGCGCACTCTTACTCTTACTCTGGTCTGCGCAGTATAAAATTTCACAGCTCATGCGTCAAAAACGCTACCGAACACGGCTAACCATTAACCAAAGACTAAAGAGAATGGAAGATAAGAGGCCGTGCAAGTTGCAAGCTCAGAGGCGGGACTCAAAGAAAAAAAACTGTTTTGTTTTTTTTAAATTGAAGCCAAATTTGATGCTAGTGTATTTTTTAAAATAAAGTGCTAAGTGCTAACTTGCTAAGCGTTGAGACCAAGGCTGGGACTGGGAGTAATGATCCTAGAGTGATTGGCTGATATATATCAGCCAATCACAGTCCATCACAGTCGGCAACAGACTATATCATTATTTTTGGCCATGTTTAAATATCGAACCCCTTTTTTTCGTTTCACTGTTTCACCAGCCTGACGACCAACTTTGGCCGTATTCGTTTGAATTTTTTTGGCAAGCGCGAGTCTCTTATGCGCGAGTCAAACTTACGTAATGTCAAGGCTGCGCCAGCTTTAATTGCAGCTATAATTGATTACAACTTGACAAGTAAAATTATATTTTTTTTTGTCATGACAACGCATGCGTATAAGAGATTTTGCGCGCGCATGCAGTATGCACCCATACAAAAACGCTAGCGAACACGGCCTATATAGTATTATCATTTGACATTTTATAAACAAGAAGCTGAAAACTATAGCACAAATATTTTTGGGAAAAAGAAAAAAAATAAATGTCACTGTCAGCTGTCAATGCCGATGCTTGAAGAAGAAGAAGTAACGAAACAAACTCGCATTTCCAATTTCTACCGATAATTTTAATTGCATTACTAATTCAGGCAAGGATTTATTTTGTTTTCGTATACACATGGTTCTTGATTGGTAAACAGTAAAGTCGGCCAATAAAATGGACGTTGGTGAATTGCTTTCCTTTAAGGTAATACTACAAAATTGTTATTCACGTAATAGATGCATGTGTACGTTTCAACGCAACCCAAAACTTTATCTTTAGCCGGTGCCAACCCCGAAAAGACCAAACGAGGATGAATTGGATGATTCTGACGACGAAACTCCACGTGCAGCCAAATCACGGAAACTTGCTAATAAACCCAATGTTGATCAAGTCCCCCTTGGAAATAAACTGCCTATAGAACCCGCAATTTCGGATAAAGAACGGGAGGATATTCTCAGATTTGTAGAAACTGAAGCAACAGAGGTAAAATGTTATTTATGACTTTTATTATTTTTTTGTTGTTTGCTGGGGTCAGCACAGTTTCTGATCCATGTAATGTTCGGCCAGGCTAAGTAAACATCTTCACAAATAAGTAATCTTTAATAAGATTATATGTTTATTTGTGTTTGCAGGGCGAAGTTTTGGATGAAACTGCAGTAAAAAAATTAGTTCTCAATTTTGAAAAGAAAGCTCTCAAAAATCGGGAAATGCGCATAAAGTTTCCTGATCAGCCAGAGAAGTTTATGGACAGTGAAGTGGATCTATTTGAGGCTTTACAGGTAAATCAAATTATTTTATAATAACTTGTGTTATCAGGCATGTTTTTACATACATTTTTTTCAAATGAAAAGAATTTGAAAAATAAAGAAGTAAAACCAACATTTTGCAACATTTATAGGCTTAGATAAAAAATAATTTCTTATAATAACTAATACTTCACAAAATGTAGCTCATAATGTTTAGTATATTGTGTCACATATTCACAGTAGTAAATAATTAAATATGAACATTTCATCATTAGGACCTTAGTGCAGTAGCAACAGTCCCAGATCAATATCCACTATTAGTGGAACTGAAGTGTATCAACTCCATATTAGAGTTATTGTCACATGACAACACCGACATTTCCACAAAAGTTGTGCATCTATTACAGGTAAGATTTATATAATTTTATTTTTTAGGGTTCCATAACCAAAGGATAAAAACGGGACCCTATTACTAAGATTTCAATGTCTGTCTGTCCGTCTATTTCTCTGTTTGTCCGTCTGACTGTCTGTCTGTCTCCAGGCTGAATCTCAAGAACAGTAATAGCTAGATAGCTAAAAATTTTCAGAAATTATGTATTGGTGTTGCTGCTATAACGAATACTAAAACCAAAATAAATTGAATAAATAACAGGAGCTCTCCTACAGCAAATTTTTGGCGATTTTTGGCGCGATATCAATAATGGCAACTGCCTGCCAGTTGCCATTATTGTTATCTTTATTTACACTTGAAATTGGCTCATAATACTTAGTTGTATTTAAACTTTTCTAATTAATAATAAAATTCAAATAGAATTAATGATTAAGGTGGGCTCTCATACAAAAACCACAATGGTGCTCCAATATAGTACAGAACCCTTCGTGTGCGAGTCCAATTCACACTTGGCTGATTTTTTATAGTGGAAAATATAAACCTGCTGTCTTGAATCTCAACCTGTATTGTACCTCAGTTTGGTACTAAATATCATTCCAGTGTGTGTTAAACCTTGTTAATAATACATAATATTTGTAGGAACTAACAGATGTAGATATATTACATGAGAGTGAAGAGGGTGCGGAAGAGCTGATTGCTGCCCTGGCAGAGGCAGAGTGTCCGGCATTGTTACTTCACAATCTATCCCGCCTTGATGAACAAGTCCCTGATGAGAGAGATGCTGTGCATGACACATTAGGTATTTACTCCTGTTATTTATATTCCTGTTTCTTATAGTGATGATACATATTATAAAATATTTTGTTTTAATATTGCGTCAAAAAATCAATCATACAAATTTTAAGCTTTGTGTGAAGTTAAGGCAATATTTTAATCATAGCATAACTAATTAATTTGCCATTTTTAGGTATTATCGAAAACATAACAGAATTCAGGCCAGAACTATGTGTCGAAGTTGCCAAGCAAGGTTTTATACAGTGGATTCTAAAAAGATTAAAGGTAATATATATTTTTTTAACTAAAGTATTTGTCGTTTTAAATTATTTATTTTAATTTTTTTTATGTAAAAAATAATTTAACAAACAATAGTTTTGTTTTAGATGAAGGTTCCATTTGATGCAAACAAGCTGTATGCAACTGAAATTTTATCAATACTTTTACAAAATACACCTGAAAATCGCAAGCTCCTTGGTGAATTGGATGGTATTGATGTATTGCTACAGCAATTAGCGGTAAGACTAAATTTATAAATTGCCCTCATTCGTAAAATAATAAATCAAGGTTTACTTTACAATATTTACTGGATCCTAGGCAACATTACAAAAGAGCCTAAAATATATTTCTAATCGATTAATTAAAATGATCTGATATTAAATGTCTTTTTTTAATTTTTTTTTTACTTTCTAAGAAGTTTAAAGGCCGCACTACGCGACACTACACGGCAGCGTCGCGACACAGCCCTTCACGTTCCATAAATAATTCTATGAAACGTCATGTTGTGTCCCTTTAAAGTTTAATTTGGTCTAGCCAACATGTTGCAATATGATTACCTTATGAAGGCTGTACACTCTCGCCAAAACACAGCCAAATGGCCCGAGTGCGAGAGTGTAAATGGTTGCACTCGCCTGCCAGCTTCTTGCGACAGTCTCGCCACAAGACTCTCGCCCGAGAGCTCTCGGCGAGAGAGTAGAGTAGAAACTTTATTTATATTATCACTCTGCAGTTCTACAAGCGGCACGACCCGTCGGGCGCGGAGGAGCAGGAGGCGATGGAGAACATGTTCGACGCGTTGTGCTGCGCGCTCCTCGAGCCCGCCAACCGCGACCGCTTCCTGCGCGGCGAGGGTTTGCAACTCATGAACCTTATGCTCAGGTGCGTATGAATTATAAAGTAATAGATATTTCTTTTCGTTAATTGAACAGGCAGCACCTAGCACACTTGGTAAAGAACATCGAATGTACCTCGAATGCAATACATTTATGCACATTGCACCATTAATGCAGTTTTATATTTTTTCAAACTAATCTGTTTTCGTAATAAGCATTAATCCTTCGTGTAGAGGAGCTTGAAATAATATAATTTATTCTCAATTCCGTCACAGACTCAGGCCCTTAAAATTTATTTTAAAAAATCACAGATTTCAACTGTAAACGAATGATCATTGCGTGTCAGGTGAAAATACTGTAGTGTGCGTTTATTTATTAAAAATATGCAAGATTATGACATATTTAAAAAAAAATATTAGTATTCTACGCTTTTCCATATCAACCATAACTAGGAAAAATTTCATGCTTTTACATCTATGCGTCTTTCGTAAAAAGGGGTACAGTTTTCCTCTCGCTTAATAATATATAGATTAAAATTGTACTTATATTCGATTCATATTTTATTATCTAATAACAGTCTAGTGTGGCAACAAACTGTCATCTATAACTCTTGTTATAGTTTCTACTTTGAAATCTTTTATTTGGAATTAACAATCACCAGCCTAAAAACTTTGGCTCAACTAACGCACAGTTCAGTCCACTTGTATTTTGGTTGTACCATCAACTTGATGGACCTGCGTTTTGGTCGGAATATATAAATTTCATACGTGACCTGTCAGGGTTTAATATGCTTAGATCTGCTATCTGGCTAAAAGTTATAAAGAAAAATATATATTTAGATAGAAAACTGAATATTGTAGGTGTAGTAGTGTAATATTAATCGTCGCGGCGCCGCAACTCTTCGCTAGTCTGAGTCGAACATTATGTTCAAATTGTGTTGTAGAGAAAAGAAGATGTCACGTAACGGTTCCCTGAAAGTGCTCGACCACGCGCTAGTGGGCGTGGACGGGCGGGACAACTGCAACAAGTTCGTCGACATACTCGGCCTGCGCACCGTCTTCCCGCTCTTCATGAAGACACCCAAACGCAAGAGACTGCTCACCGTCGACCAACACGAAGGTGGTGTAACGATCATGTCTATTTTATCTATTCAATGTGTTTTTATGCATAGTCTGCCTCTTTCCGATAATTTAAAGTTAGAATAAAAGAGACAAACGAGTGAGAGCCCTACGCAAATCTTTAGATTGCTAAAAATGAAAGGAGACTTTTATTAGTTTTGTATTGGGCTGGGAAATATGCGCACGACCTGATTCATTCTCTAGGAAAAGTAAGATAATGTCAAATGCAATTATCTTTGCTGCTTGAAATCACACCAATTAAAGATTGTGATTTGTTAGTCCATCATGAAGAAACTTCTGTACGGATTTTAACAAAATTCTGTATTTAACAGATGGGGTATTATATTATAGCCTGACCACAAGCCAAGCCACAAGCGCGGCGCGGCGTGGGAAGGTTACCAGCCGCGCTATTCTGTTAGTTGGCCGTCAACGCTGACGGCGGTAGTATTCTTACCCGTCCCCCGCCCCGTCCCACGTTCCTAGGGTAATTCCTATTGTAATAATTAGCTGAGAGAGAGATAATAGCACACTTTTTATTATTTCAATTACTTCTCTAATCGTTTACACGCGTGCATTTCCACGGATAAATGTTAAATAAAATTAATTTGGTTCTTCAGAGCACGTGGTTTCAATAATATCGTCAATGCTGCGCAATTGTCAGGGCGGTCAGCGACAGCGGCTGTTGGCCAAGTTCACCGAGAACGACCTAGAGAAAGTGGACCGCCTGCTAGAGCTGCACTTCAAGTACATGGACAGAGTCGACCGCACCGAGAAGGAGATGGAGGTATACTGTTGTTGCTAAATAAATCCTGTTGTCCTATTTTCGATTCAATTTAGTATATAGGCATCTGTTAACCTAATCAAATCAAATCAAAATCTTTTTATTCAAAATAAGTACCTTAAGTACACTTTCTGAACGTCGAGACTACGATGCC